>CAUHTR010000997.1:52584-95277 GCA_959609185.1 Schmidtea polychroa | reverse complement strand
TTTAATAAAATATTAAATATTCATTAGAAATCGGAAATCGGAAAAGGAATGAAGATAGAGTAAATTATTTATTTTAAAAATATTTCCTATATTACACCTTTATAAAGTTTTCTATTTAAATTAATTAATATTTTATATTTTTTGTTTATTGAAATGCACGTTAACTACTATCTATAGCAAATGTCAGTATGAGGTGTATAGGATGTCGCATGGTCTTTGCTAATTTAACAATGCTATCAACAAGTTATATATATATATATATATATATATATATATATATATATATATATATATATATATATATATATATATATATATATATATATATATATATATATATATATATATATATATATATATATATATATATATATATATATATATATATATATATATATATATATAGCGTCCACTTACTTATATAAATTAAAATAACATTCCAATTCGCTGCGATTTTTTTTCGAACGGGTTAGTCACCTACATTTGTTAATTAATTGCCATCGCAAATAGTTAGTAATAATTATTAGAAATGTATATTACCAATAATTTTAAATTAATGAATTTTTTCATTTAAATTATTCATTTTAATTTTTATTATTAATATCATATAAATTATATTTATTAAAAGGCTTGACTATGAATCCGTAAATATATCGATATTTTTGATATTCACGAATTTTTGGCACTGCCTTTTTCAAGTGAATTTCAAAAAAATGTTCTTATAATATCTTGAATTATTTGTCACCTAATATGAAATATCAATTATTAAAAATTTCCGTTCAAAACTTAAAAAAAATTTTTTCTAGTTGTTTTTGAATAATATTATTTTATAATGAAGTATCAGTAATTCTGCCAGGTCAGCTTATTATAATTAAAATTATTATAATTAAACATGAAAAAAATACAATTTTATTTAGATTTTTATTAGAAAAACAAAATTAAAAAAAATATTTTGCCGAGTAAAAAAACAGCATGTTCCTTTTTCTCACTGAAACTTTTCCTTTGGTAAATTTACAAAATAGACACTGAATGCTATTTCCTTGAATATTTGGAATAAATCCAATTTTATCAATTTCACCATGTTAATATCAGAAAGTGGTAGTTTACTTTCTTCACCAAATAGAATGGAAAATTTAATCGAATTTTCATTTTCTACGGAGATAATAGTTTTTTCTTCTTTGCCCATTGAAAATTTTGTGTTCAAAAGTCAAGTTTTATTGTTATACTAGACTTAAATTCTTCAAGGCCACTAGCAAATTTATAGGACCATTTTCCAACAGTTTCGAGTGCAAGTTTCCTAAATATCCTGAAAGTTGGAGCCGCTAACGTAATGTGTTATCGTCTCTGATAAGCTTGTTGAATAGTTCAAGAACATTGTCTGTGCTTGGTATAAAATGCTTAGCCCCATCAAAACACATTCTTCCACTCTCGTCAAAACTTCAATATTTTCAGATTCAGCATTAGAAAAATATTCCGGTAATTCCACGGTGAATTTCTAAGATATTAAGGTTTTAAAATTTTGAAAAATTAAAAAGAGATATTAAAATGGTATTCACTTCTTTAATCAAGTAACTTTTCAAAACAATTAACAATTAAAACAATTAATTTAGTTGACTTGTTTGATAATTAAATTTTGGCTATTTTAATATTTAATTGATCCTTTGATTAGAAAACTTAACATTTATTAATTAATTGTTTATAAAAAAAATTACTGATAATTTAATTTACTAAAAATTTATTTATTTTACTGATCTGAATTTATTTTTCGTTTTAATTAAAATACTGATCACTTAAACTACACCAATTTTTTATGATTTTTTAATATTTAATAAAAATTTAAGATTATTTTTTTTGCAATAATGATATGATTTTCGATTAATTTGAAAATTTTATCGTAAAAATATCCTTTCATATACTTTCGTGTGTTTATGGACGTGTTTTTGTATTTTCTCAATTTACTTTATTCACTGACAGTGGTAGTTCATTATACAAACTTACCTTAAAATTTTTTACAAAATGATATTTTTTTTATTAATTTTCTTTTTCGGCAGCAGTTGATTATCCGTTAAAACACTTTTATTAATTATACAAGTTATTGGATAATTATTGTAAAATTAATAGAGTTTTTCCGTAACTTTTATTGTATTAAATATTTTATAAAATGTATTTAAGGATCATCGGTTGTTTATCCATGGTGCTTGTTTTACTTATACCCTAATGTTCCGGGGAAACTATTTAGGAGGGGGGGGGGGGTAGATATCATCTGTTTGTTAAATTTCGTTCACTACTCTATTATTCAAATTTCTGATTGTTCGTGTTTCCCGAATCAGACAACCTTTAACCGTTAATTTGTTGCTTTACCAGGTAAACATTCTTCATAGTCACCATTCTAAATAAGCAAAAATTTACTATCATTATAAATATTATTTGTAAAGTGGATTAACAATAACTATTTTGTTAAAGTCCAAAATAAAAATTTTGTTTAAATTTTTGTCAATTGTCTTAAAATTTTATTTCCAGTAAAAATTTCAAACAAAACTAAATTGTATAAAGTTAGATTCAAGTGTTGAATTTAAAATTTAATAAAATAGTTTTGAGAAAATATTTTATTGTGTTAAGGATAATTGAAATGAATGTTATGCACAAATTTTCTTACTAAATCAAAAATAGCTGTTTGTTTAAATATTTTAAAATAATTTGAATTTTTAATCCGCAATGTATGCAACTGAATGATGAGGACTATTTATAAAAGCAATCAACAAACTGCCAATTTTTAATTTAAACCGTTGATTTGCTAATTTTCAAAATTGTTAAATTAAAATAATTCGAAACTTTATTCTCAGAATTAAGATTTTTTTTAAAAGCCACCGACATTTCTAATTTTTAAATATTAACATATAAATTGAAAAGTTGTTAATCTATTATTATTATTATTATTATTATTATTATTATTATTATTATTATTATTATTATTTTAAAGAAATTTCTTGGAGTTCTTTTAATTAACGATTCTCAACAATTTTTTATTGGATTGCCAAATCATATAAAATAATTTAGCTAACATTATTATAACATTATTATTATTATTATTATTATTATTATTATTATTATTATTATTATTATTATTATTATTATTATTATTAAATTCATTAATTCGCCATTTAAATCGGTTGTTCGAATAATGCCAATTATTCTGCAATCAGTTTTTTTAATATATTTTGATAATCAAGTGGACCTAAATTAATAACATGACGACCCTGGTAACATGAGCAACTTTTTGAACATGTACCGAATCCTAAGTATCCAACCAGCTGTCGCAGTCAGTCACCATTGCCAAAGATGCATAACATAAGCCTATTTCTTTGACAAGAATCACTTCAGGAACTGTAGTCACATTGATAACAGAAGCTATCATTTGATTCCAAAACTTTGAATTAAATTTCAAAGAAAACCTACAACAAAAAAAATGATCCGAAACTACAAAATCTCCAGGTTTTGTATGACTTTGTAAACCACCGCAACTTATGATTGCAATAATGTGTGTACATTTAAGACTTTTCAATGCACACAAATTAGCACGATAGTTAATATTCGTAGGGTTTATTGTATGATTTTGGTCATATCTATTGACGAGAACACTTTGAAACGTTTTTGAAAATATTCAAATGGTCAAATTACAGTTTGGTTGATTTAAACATATTTAAGTATTATTTATGTACATGTTCATAAATTGATTTGTATACAAATGGTCTCGATTAAAGTATGGTATTGAATTATTTTAATTTAAATATTTAATTACTCCTTTTGAATAGATTTGCATAATTGGTTGCATCGGATTGACCAGATTGAATATATAGACTATATAATTTTATGTCCGCTATAAAATTCCGAGTTTAAAAAAAATTTCTTCAGGGGGGGGGGGGGTGGTAGTGGTGGGGAATGGACATATCCATCTACTCTTTATGGCGTACCATTGTATTATCCATCAGGAAGTATTGTGCAGTAAAATACTTTCATTTTCTCACATTATGAAGATCGTAATGAAAATTGTTAACTCTATTCGAGCAGCGCCTTTACAACATCGACTGTTCAGGGCCTTACTGGAAGGTACTGAAGGTGAACATTCCGATCTTATCTTGCATGCAGAGGTACGATGGCTCAGTAAAAGCAAAGTGCTTGCTAGATTTTTAAGCTTGATAGATGAAATTTAAAAATTCCTTGAATCTAAAAATCAACACTTTGATGAATTGCACGATTCATCCTGGTTAATGGATTTGGGATTCCTCGCAGATATCATGAATAAATTAAACGCTTTAAACTTGGAACTGCAGGGGAAAAACATGTTGCTACAATGATAGGATCTATCAATTCATTTAAATCGAAGCTGCATTTATGGATATCTCATTTGAAAATTAAATCCCCCGTGCATTTCCCAAATATGTATAAACTGGTAAGTGATGGAAATTTTGACTAGTCATCATTTATTATTCATTTTGAAACACTGAAAGAACAGTTTGAAAAAAGATTTGAACAGTTTGCTATTATAGAACCAATAGTCATCTTTCTTGTAAATCAATTTACTAGCCAGGAAAGTGTAACAGCATTAGTGACATCAATTGGAATACTTATTGAAAAAAGAGCAGAGCATCTGGAGCTTGAGATTTTGTATCTTAAAAATGATATTGTGCTGAAATCGTATGTAACAGATGAACAATTTTGGAACTGAGTTGACAAAAAAAGTTTCCATTGTTAAAAATTGCGACATATAAAATAAAATCGTTCTTTGGTTACACAAATTTATGCAAATCGTTGTTTTCAATAATGAATATAATAAAATCCAAACACAGATCTCGAATTACAGAGGAGCATCTTAATGATTGTCTGCGAACAGGAATATCAGCTTACATCCCTAATTATGAGACATTTGCCACTGATACTCAGTGCCAAAAATCACATTGACTTAATAAAAGTTGTTGTATTTTTAGTTTGTTATAGATATACAATGTATATTATACATATTGATTAATAAATATATAATTATATTGAATAAAGATAATATACGTTAAAATTTAATGGTTAAATTAAATATGTTGTTTCGTACATTATTTGCGTTATTAACAATTTAATGGCCGATGACTCGAATTCGCGTCATTTTTGTATGGATTTTCGAAATGCCGGCCTTTAAAGTGTTAATTTGAAAGTCACTATAAATTTACTTTGAAAAAAATGGTGCCTAGACTCTAGGAAGATGAAAAATGATTTTTAAATTTATTAATTGCAAACTTTGAGAAAAAAACAATAGTTTCATAACTTTAATTTTTTTAAATGATATTAGGAGAACTAATTAAACAAATATAATTGAAAACAAGCTATAAACTCACAAAATTCGGTTTTAATAGTTTTATTAAATCGAATTTTCATTCTGTGGGGTAAATTAATTTTATTTTTTGATCAAATTTTTGATAATTCTGACTGTGAAAGTAATTAAATAGAAGAAGTATTTAATTTCCTGATTTAAATAGATTTAAATAACATAATTGAAGTAAATAATAAAATTATAAATTAAAATAATAAATTAAATATATTTAAGAATAATTGAAGATTAAAATATAAAATATTTATTGAATGCTTGTGTACGAATATTCCCTATTCAAATATTAACTCATGCTTGCGAAAATATCCTCTAAGCTAAAAACAGTGATTGTTTTAATATTAGAGATTTTTGTGTTGTTTTTAAAAATATAGTTTTGTTTTGTTTTTAAAATATGGGTGTGATTAATTTAAGAAACCAAACTTCTAATATTGACTTTATAAATTTTGAAATAAGATATTTTAATGTGGTCAAGAATGTTTTTCCAAATTGACAATAAATTTTAAGCGATTTAAGACGAATTGACTTTATTGACAAAAATTGCTCTAGTTATTACTTACAAAGTAATCACTAATATTTAAAAAAAATTATTTTGTTCAATTTTATTTAAATAATTTTTTTAGTAATTTGAATCTCAATTTTTAATATTTTTCATTTACAATCTTTTAAGGAAAATGATTTTATTTGTCTAAATTTATTAAATAGTTAAACATTTATTGTTCTAATTTTAATTTTAGCTAGCAAATGTTTGCCGAAAATAGTAAGCTCGGCTGGTAAAATTTATATTTTTTCACAGAGAACTTTGAAGAATAGAGCATTGATATTAAGAGGAAATATCTTAGTCTTTATTCTACTTTTTATTATATCTAAAAAAATAATAAAATATTCAAAAAGAGTTTTTCAATAGCCAAATAAAGATTTTATGACGAGTTATCAAGTGTAATTCAAAATTCCAAATTTAAAATGAATTCATTTTTTAATTTAAAGTGAAGAATTTAAATTGATTTAATCGATTTTTAATGACAATAATTTTTATTTAAAATTTTTTGAAAAATTATATCTTTTTGTAAAAAATTTGTTTAAAGTTTTTTATAAAAATTTATTTTTTTATTATAAAATATATATATTAAATAAAAGTGAAAAATTTCCCAAACATAAATTATTACGGCGGTGCGAAAGAATTTTGACTTTATTTTCTCGACCTTTCGTTTGCAAAATTGGTAAAAATTTGTGAGGAAGTAGAAAACTTTCCAAAAAATATATAAACACAATGTTTTTGGCATATCTACTGTCAAGAATCGGCTTTCAGATCTTTTAAGTTATCAGGCAATCGGAAAAGATAAAAGAAATGTAAGTTTAAGATTTACAGGAAATATATATCCAGTAAAACGTAATAATATGTACATTGAAGACTTAGTGCAAATAAGTACCACTTTTCAGAGCGAAACATCGATTACATGTCTGTATGTCATTTTTCGTTGACACAGAAATAAGTTTCCGTTGGCTAATTGTGGTTGGAAATGAAAATAAGTTCACTTTAGTAAGTAGATGTGAGATCACCTACTGTCCCAAAACGCGCCACCCGGGTGCTGTGCACCCTTGCACCCTTGTTTGGTGCGGCTTTGGTTTGATCACTAAATTTATTGAGCCTCCTAGAGAGGTATATGAATTTTTAATTGTTTTTCACCCCAAAATTTCTGACTATGTAAAATTGGAATATGTTCAAAATTAAGAAAAACATGAACTTTTGAGTCATATTTCATCACACTATAGTGTAAAAATAGTCTTTTCGAATTTTGGACTGTCTAATTAAAAGTTTTTGAAAGATTGTTTTCCAAAATTTTCCACTAAAATACGACTGTGATTTTATGGGCGAAATTCTAATTTTCCGCTGCCTATTTATATAAATTTTTACTATTGACATAATTTTAAATTTATTCATTTTTCCAGCTTAGCATCGGTTAAAGTCCATTATTATTTAATTTATTTATTACTAACAGAAGACTATTGACGTGATTAAAAAGAAATCTGTTACTAAAAAATATTAATTATTATTTCCGGTTATTAAATATATTAACTTTTATTATTATATTTTATTATTGAAATGATTTATTAATTAAAATATTATTACCATTCCCCATATGTAAAATGTTATATTTTTCAATAAATATGTACAAAAGATAAAATATGTCCGATTAATAAATAAATATTCACAAAAGATCATGTCGGTACTTCCGTGTTATCTTACCCCCAAAAATTAAATTATAAAATACAATTAAAATAACAATATAAAAAATGAGAGAATACATTATTGATGACGTTATTGAACATTATTGAACATGAATTTATTAGGGCTATCTGTGATTTATGTGATTATGTCATATTGTGAGTTTATGTGGCACAAACGTGTTCTAAGCAACAGTGCCGATGTGTTCGACACTATTCTCAACGACATTGTGGTTTTCTGGCCACTTGGATGACCATTTACAAACTCTTTACAAACATTTGCTGAGTTTGTAACTGTGATTTAGAAAATAAATATAATAATTATATGTGTTCTTTTTTAATTTAATTTTTGGTGGTAAGATAACACGGAAGTACAATCATGTCAAATAAATAAATATGTCCGATTAAATTACAAGGAAATTTTATTTCAATTGCTTGCGACATGTATTGTCTGGGTTTGGTATTGAATTGGGATTTGAATTTGACTGTTGAGAAGTTTTGATTTTGAGTTGTTGAGGATTTTTGGAAAGAATTCATTATGAACAGGCTTTTTTACTGTGGTTATTAACTCTAAATCTCTTCGGCCCAGTCCCATAATCGCTTGTTAGGACAAACATATCTATGGGCCCACCTTGATCATCTAACGTAAACAAAATAAGTTATTACAGGAAATAAAATATGAAATTAAGAAATGATCCAGTATATCAAATTTTAGGACCTATTAGAAGTGGGAAAATATTGTTTGTTTGTAAATTATTAAAATCAAAACTTTTCAAATTGAAATGTAACAAAATTTATTGGTACAGGGTAGCAGACAAATAAAATGTATTAACGCATGAAAATTTCTGTAAATTATAAAATATTCAAATATTCAAAGGATTTAATAAAAATTGGTCAAGTCGATTATGACAAGGCCATGCCATTGTTATTGATGATTTGTATCAAAAGCCAAATAATGAAAAATACTTAAATAATTTATTCACAAAAATGAATAGACATGAATAGTCAAATTCCAAGAGACAGAACTGTTATTGATTTTCTTGTAAGGAAAGTTTATCTCAACAAGCGCAACTTTTTAATCAGCGCATTTCAAGTTGCAAAATAGATTCTACATGAATATATATTTCTTGATTTTATTCAATAATATCCAGAAGAACTAGAACCAATATTTTCAACACAAAAGGAGTTAAAACAAAAATGAAAATATTATTTAGCTATCGTGTTTTTAAAAGGCGTTAAAAAGTCATAAGCAAAGAATCCAAAAGAAACACTTCCACTTAAAACCAGTTAAACTTCACCGAAAGAATTAATTGAATCAAATTTTCCAACAGAAAATCTCATTTCACACAATAGAAAACAAAGAAAATACAAAAACAAGACATGTAAAACCATTGAAAATCATCGTAGTTTACCATTTACTATCTTCACTCGATACTAGAATGAACATTTTAAAGTCATTCCCAATTTTGTCGTCGATGATTTACTTGGCAGTATAGTTGATGTTGTCAATGATAATTGAATATTACCAAATATAAAAACGTGCATTAGAAAATCACAAAAAAATCATTACTAAGCCTTGTAAACACTAAAAATCTTCAAAATCTTCGTAAAATCAATTATTAACAACATTAACATTATCATTATTATGTGGAGCAGGTTTACTTACAAAAAATCGTTTAAAACAATGAATGTTTTCATTACCTAATCTAAATTAAAATTTTTAATCTTCATGTTGTAATGTAGAAGATATGGACAAATTCAAAAGGTCCAGCTGCTTTCGATGGAGTAGAAAAACTAACGAAAGTCCAAAAAGAAGACATAAAGAGCCAACTGACATATAGTCTAAACAAAACCAATTGATAAATAATTTCCAACCAAAGAATATAAAACAATGGATATTGATAAATTATGACAAATGGATTTGATGGAAATGATTCAATATTGAAAAATTACTGATGATTACAAATATATTTGGCTATGTAATGCTGTTTTCAGTCGTTTTGTATGAAAAATTTCAATCAAAACAAAATAAGAAAATAACATTTTCAACGCGATAAAAGTTTTATTTAATGATGGTCATACAAGCAATTTACCAACTGACTTGGGAAAATATTCATACACTTGTATATGCTTTTTATCATCATCTAGGAAAAGTATTTTACAATAGCAAAGTAAAATCTAGAGTTTAATGTTATCAATCATTACACAGTTCAATCTCAATACAAGGCAAATCGAGTAAAACAATATTTTACACATCAAGTTTACACAAAGGTTTAAGAAAATCTTCATCTATCCCAATATTATTGAACTCATCATTGATGATGATTCTAATGTTTTCCTATCAGTATGGATGAAAACACGAACCAGAAGAACTTGTACAAGTACTTGTAGAAATCCAATGTACTTGCCAATTTCTTCATTATGTATAAACAATATAGAAATAAATATACGCAATGATAAATAAACATAAGCTTTCCAAAAGGAACAAAATTCATTTGATATTACATTTTTGCAAATTAGATGGCTAATAACGATATTATTTCAATGTACAGTGGTAGTAAAAATAGTGGAGAATTATAATAATTTATAGATAAACATTATGGTTCAGGTTGATAAAAATTAAAAACTTTAGCAGAAGCAGATATTGCATTACCCAACAACTTTATGTTTCAATATTTTTTGAAGATGTTATTATAGGCTTTAAAAATATCAAATTTGAAGGAGGAAACAATATCCTCAAAAGCTATAATTGAAACCATTTTAAATTAAAATTAGAGATACTATAAAGATATTTTTTACTCCTATGGGTTATGGTAGTGATGATGAAAGGAAAAAGTGGATTAAAGATTCATAGTTTTTAACATGTGTTCCTCATTACAATTTGATTTCATAGATCAACCGAAATATTTACTTCCAGGTGTATCAATATCAACGCCCCGATAGAAAAGAGATAGTCAGGGCAGTGTATTAAACAGTGATGCTGACTCCCAAATTATTAATTATTATAATAAAAGTAAAATATTATGTATTATAGAAAAAGATGTGAAAGATTCTGAGGTAACGGGAGAGGAAAATAATGTAATAAGGAAAGTGAACAGATTCATAAAAATGGATTTTGCAGAAAGAGAAAGAGAAAATATACAAATACTCACCTTAGATGAATGGAAAATTGATATTATTAGTTATGATAAAATTCAAGGCCGACCAAGTGTAACTATTAGAATACAAGACCAGAAGATGGAATGCTTGCTCAAAGTGCTTCTATTGAGTATCGGAATAAACAAAGAGTAACTTTCAAATTTATTATAGCAAATAATAAATTATTATAATAAATTTGAAAGTTACTCTTTGTTTTTTCCGATATTCAATAGAAGCACTTTGGAATTGATGAAGAGATGTAGAAAATTAATGAAAGAAAAACTATCAGTGATTGGATTGGATATGTATGATACAAATTGTGAAGTTGGTCTATTTCGGTTCTTGATTAGATGGTGTTCAGATCTTGGTTTTAAATATATATGTCATGGGTGCAATGCCACATATATTGGAATGACTGCCCGTCATCTCCGTTCTCAAGTTCTGGATAACTGTCGACTGAGAGAATTGATTTATATCAGCAAGTGCAGTCTTTTGTTTAGGCTTACATTTCAACGTTGGAAGGTGGTATCTAATTCATGTTTTTTGAATTTCGTGTTTATTAGTGGATTTTAGTTGTTACTTAGATGGTTTTCGGATCTTGGTTTTGAATATTTATGTCATGGGTGCAATGCCACATACATTGGAATGACTGTCCATCATCCCCGTTTTCAAGTTCCTGATCACTATCGACTGAAGCATTTGATTAATATTAGTAAACACAATTTTGTGGAAAATTTATTAGAATCTTGTTCGATTTCAACTTTTGTGTTTTAAAAGTTTTAAAAATTTTAAGACTTTTATAATTTTTAAAGTTTGAATATAAAAAACAGAATTTTGTAAAATTTTTAGCGAAATTAATTTAAAAAAATTAATGAATTAGTTAATTAGTTTGTTTAAAAAAAGAGCAATTTATATTGATTTAGTTTCATTTCAATTCTACGCGAAGATGACAGTGATTCGAAATATATTGTAGTGAAATTTTTAAATTTGAAAATTAAATTAAAATTAAGCTTTTTGAAAGAAGTTTTATTAGTAAATAATTTTTAAATAAATATATTTTAAATATCGAAATTGTAATAAATGGTTTTGAAAATATTCTATTCAACGCTTAAAATTTGTTTGAAAATTATACAATATTTCATTAAAAATAAATATTTGGAATTATGACCTTATCTTTTGAACCTGATTGAAAAAATAATTTCGAAGATATTTTAGCAGCTTCTAATAATTATAAATAATAAAATCCCAAATAAATGTGATAGAAGAGTTATTATTTATAAATCAGTTCATGATAGATACTGGGTCATTGAATAAAAGGTTGTTTGATCAGCTGATTTAATTGTCGTTGGCTTGGGGGAGTTGCTATTTTGTTTATTGATGCATTTCAACGTGTATGTTAATTCGATATTTATTTGGCCCCGTCCTGTAATATTTATTTAGGACAAATTCATCCAACATAATCATTTCATGAAATAACGTAAATTAAAGATTTAATTATTTCAAAAATGAAAGGTGAATAAAATTTTTCAATACAATATATGATTCATTTTGTAAGGATTTTAAAATACCTCAGCATTTCCAAAAATGTTTAAAAAAGTAGGAATATTTCGAGAATAATAATAAAAATAAATTTAAATTTTAAATTATTGTAATTTATTAAAATTATTAAAATTCCAAAGAAAATTCATAATTCCTATTTACTATTATAGATGATGTTGTTCCATGAAGACAACTGTTTGACAGTTAAGTAAGGAATAGTTTGAAAATAAATATTTTAAAAAATGAACTTTTGGGAATACAATTTTTATTCCTATCTATTGAGTAGGAAATCCCAGTAATCACTTTCCCTACGTCAGTGATTGAATCTGCTCCTAAATATTTGATTAAAAATGGTCATTACGGCAATAATATTAATGTATTACAATCGAAAATAGTTGTTAATAATATTTAATAATAGAAAATGTCATTATGCTGTATTTTAACCATTAAAACAAAAGTAATTTATTCATCTAATATTTGTATAATGTTTATTTCATTTTATAAATTCTATCATTTTATATTTAGTTAAATGCTGTTTTGCAAACTTTTAACTTATATTCTCATACTTTTCTGTGGTATGAAGAAAGTGTTTTCTTGTGATTCATATACAGATCCATATGAAAATGCGTGCTGCTATTTATGCCGAGATTATGGGAAAGGAGGACATTTATGCGGTTGTGAAGGAGATCTCCATCATGGGAAACGAGCCTATAACCCAAAACTAATAGTAAAAAGACTAGCAAAACTAACAGATCTTGGAAATTCATTTTGAAATTTTAAAAAATGATAATTTATCAAATATAATTTGTGGTCAAAAACGATTTTAACACATTTCATGACAAGATGTATCGACAATAAATATTGTTTAAAAATTATTTTGTAATGAAAATTGTTGTATTATTATGCTGTTTATTTAACTTTTTTTATTAATCTTTTGCCTGACTACCTTTAAAGTTTTTGTTTGTTTATATATATGACCTGCAATACGAGTGAAAATAATAACTTTCAAATTTATATTTAAATAATAAATTATAACAATTATGATTATCTATCGAAGGGGTTTCCAACTTTTATAGTACCGTAACTCTACGTTGTAAACAATTTGATGACGTATCATTAGACCAAAAATTTATGAATAGGGAATAAAATGCAAAGGAGAATATTTGTAATAAAGATAAGTATATCGGGATATATTTTTATGGCTAAACATATAAATAAAATATAATTGTCACCTAAAATATATATAATTAGTGAGGTTAGGCCTGTTTATTATTAACTAATGAAGTAATATCGGGCTCAATGTTTGTCAGTTTGAGGCGGTGAGCAGATTCAATGTCCAGCATAGCTATATATTTGTTATTTTTAATTGATTTTTGTTTTAGATTGTAAAGTCTACACAAGGTTTGGATACTATAATCTATCGCAGGGGTCGGGAACCTACGGCACGCGAAGCCTTTTTACTTGGCACGCTAAGTGATTTATTAAATTTGCTAATAATGATAAAAATCAAGAGAAAAATACTTTTAAGAATGTCCCAAAGCCCAGTGTGTAATTCTGTACAAATATTTGCCGTTCTGCGCATGCTGTGAAAAGATAGCCAGACCATGCGATTTATCATAAATGTGTAAGTTGGTAAGGCCGGGATTACACTATCAAAGATTTGGTAACAGTTCTTTTATAAAATATCTTTGTAAAATAAATTTAGCTATATTCATAAAAGTTTTCTTTATAAAAGGTTTAAAATTTAAGATATCCCGAACTTGAAGACACACACAGTGGCTTATAAAACCTATGTTTTTAACTGACCTCACAGCTCACCTCAGCGAGTTTAATTTACGTCTGCAAGGTGTTGCACAAACGATTATGGAGCTTTATGAGATATGGAAAGCATTTGTTTCCAGAATCGAAATCTGTACTGAGGATATTAAAACACGGAATCTTCGTTACATTCAAACATCTGAAAAATTTCATTGAAAACTGTAAAGATCCAGATGTAACTCTTTGTGTGACTGCTGAGTATATGGATGCACTAAAATTAGAATTTTTGAATCGATTCAAAGATTTTAAGTCATTTGGCCCAATGTTTTCTTTTTTAATAAAATCAGATAGTATTGGGAACTTCGATTTGCTTGTCTTTGAATGGTTGGGCATTGAAGATTTTGAGATGCAATTAATCGATTTTAAAGTATCTTCATTATGAGTAAATAAATTTGCAGAGCTACGAAAAAGTTTGGAAAATTCTACCAACAATTATGAGCAATCAAATTCAATCATAAATTGTTGGTCATCTCTCCCCGAAAAGTTTGACTGTCTCAAGAAAGTTGCATTTGCAATGCTTTCAGCCTTTGGTTCGACTTATATATGTGAACAATAATTTTCGTATATGAAGTTCATTATTAATCCCTATCGAAGTCGGCTTACTACAGATCACTCCGAATTAAAGTCTCAAAATACGTTCCTGATATCCCAAAGCTAAGCAAAGTCAAGCAAGGCCAAGGATCACACTAGACTAGATGATTAGAAGATGATTTGTTGATATGAAATATTTGTATATTAAAATGTAAATATTATAATTTTTTTTTACATTAAATTTGAATATTCCAACAAGAAGTGTTTTTGTACCTATCATTTAAAATTATGTAGTTGTCGCTCTCGGAACGCGAATAATAAAAAAAATAAGAAAATAATGAAAAATGGCACTCCAGTACTAAAAGGTTGCCGACCCCTGATGTATCATATTAAAATATTTTACTTTTAGTTTAATTATAATACTATCAAATTTTAAGTAAAATGTAATAATAATTAATTGTTTCTTGAAAAAATGTGTATTACGAGTTGATATATGTATTATTGGGATTAGAGAAAAAGGCTAAGGAAAAACCAAGGGATTCCGAGATTGATTAATCTAAAATCAGATTAATGTGTTATGTGTGTTATGTTGTATATTTTTCATTTTTCAACTTGTATTTGTGGTACGCGCGCATGTTTTCTTGTAAAGTTTGCATTTTTCCCATAATTCAATACATGGCTTCTATTAACTTAATAGTATTAAGCGTACCCCTTCAACAATCACATTTATTAACTACAGTCAAAACGTAATATAGAAAACATAAATTGTCAATTTTTGACATTGACTAAACATTTTTATTATTCAATTGTTTTAGTGTTTCTATATAACTATTTCCACTTAACCGGCTAATGTTGCTAATTTTTGTGGCAGTGAAATGAATTTCAGTTATTTTAATAATAACCCAACTACTTCCTAACTCAGTTATCGAACTTATTTTTTCATTTAATTTTGTAATCACTTCATCAAAAAGTGGCTTCGGTAAGCAGTTTAGCGATAATAAAAACATTATTTGTTTTCTATTTCTTCATCCTTTTCGAATTCTATAGAAATTTCTATAATAATTTCTCTTAATTTATTTATTAAAGAAAGAAGAAATACAATATTTTTAATATTTAACTCAGTGGTGAAATACTTTGATGTGCGCCGTGTAAACTACTTTGAATTGTTGATATACTCCCATCTATTTGTATAGAATTTTCAATTTCCCAAATAACAATTTCTTCCACCTCTTCTTCTTCTCTCCTACCATTTTCCATCTCATTAATCTAGTGATCCTATATCTTCCGCCGCTTCTTGGTCCACTTTTATTTTTTTTTATTTATTTTATTTAATTTTTACTGCTTATACTTTATCAAAGTCTTCCCAAGTACTATTTATCGGTGTAGTTATTGGTTTCATTATAGGTTTACTTTTTGGTTTGATAAAGGAGAACTATAGGTTCACTTAGTTTATGATTTTTTAATATTTTTATTTGTTGTTATTTTAATGATTCCAGGTTTTTTAAATGCATTAATTATTTTTATTAAAAATTAGCGCAAATGATCCTTGTGATCATTATAAAAATCGGATTAATTAATATTATAATATGTTTGTCCGTAATAATATCCCATTACAGAATGACAATCATTATGCTCTTTTGATAAACAATACAACATAAAAATAAAAAAAACATTTAAAAAAATTTAATTAAATATGGTGTGCAGCCAATTAAAATTGATTAATGACTAAAAATAAATTTAATTTTTACATAGAATATCGAAAATGTCAAAAATATATGAAACCCTCTGAAAGAAAACAGTACATCTAAAATCAACATGACCTGCAAGCTTTCAGTTCAATTTATTCAATATGGTATGAACTACTTATAATTATTTATGTAGTCTATTAATTTTAATTAATTTTTGGTAGGAATCAGTTAATTAAAAATCTTATCAATACAATATAAAGATTGAAAATATTGAAGATGAAGACACAAAATATCTTGGGGAAATTCTTCGATTGATCAATAAAGAAATGAATTTTAATGAAACATTTACTTTTACTAATTGTGAAAAGGAAGTACGTTGAACATCAAGGATGATAAAAATATAAAATCCAGATAATTATTCAAGGCTTAAAAATAAATGGAAATTCTTTCAAGCTATTTGGAAAATAACAAATGTTACAAGAATAAAATTGTCTCCGAATATTTGCTCTTCATAAAAAGATGAAGATTCAATATTTAATGAAATTTCAAAAACTTCTTAGCTTATTAAAGGATAAATTGCATTTTTTGTAACAAGACCAATTTGATGACCAGCTAAAACTGATAGTTCAACACGAACTCTTCTAACCATTAATTTTGCATCTAATAATACTATTTTCGGCTCCATTTTTGTACATGTTAACTAAGTGAAGGAATTGATCTTATCAATTTAATTTGGACACTAACACCGGGTAATAAATATTTTGGTTGATCAAAGAAATCAAATTGAAGTGGGTGGGGAACATAAAGAAAATGATTTTGATTGTTCAATCCATGTTTTTCTCATAAGATCATGTTCTGTGTACCCCGTTCCTTCTACGCTTAGTATTTCCATTATAACTTTTAATTGTTTCTGTTAATGCTTTGTGAGCAAATCTATCATTTGATCTTTCAACCTGGATAAAATTAAAAACTAATTCGACATCTTTAAAAAGTGTTTGGGTTATGGATTAATGAGTCGCAAGGGTACTGGTCACACTCAACAACTCAAAATATTATTATTATTATTATTATTATTATTATTATTATTATTATTATTATTATTATTATTATTATTATTATTATTATTATTATTATTATTACTAATTATTTAATTATTTTTATTACAATAATTATTATAAATATTATTATTATTATTATTATTATTATTATTATTATTATTATTATTATTATTATTATTATTATTATTATTATTATTATTTATAGTTTTATTTTATATATACTCCGAGTTTATCCGACAAGATATTTTGTCACCCTACGGGTAATGGTCGCAAGCGTACTGGAATAATAACTGCATTATTTATAATTTAAGTAATTTTTCATTTTATCCAATTTAAAATAAAAATTATTTTTCAAAAAAAGTTATAAAAATTATATTAAATTTAAAAATATCTTATATTATTAATAATAAATCAATATTTTTATTTTTAATTTTGTTGACTAATTTAAAATGAAAGCAATAGATACTCAAGCTTAGGCGCCAAATCATTTAGGTGGCAATGAAAATCTTTTCTAATAGTATGAGGCGCCAATTTAAGAAAATTGTCAATAATAATTGAAATGATAATAAAAAAATGTTTAAAAAGGATATACATATAATTTATATATAAATAATGACTGATTTTTTTAGGAAGAATTGCATATTCGATAGTTGATATTTCAATATAAGTTAAAGCCCCGGTCGGGGAACCGGGGTAAATTACCCCAAATGGGTAAAAAGGAAATTATTGGGGGTATTATGGACATTTTTCAAATTTTCTATTTTATAAACCTATTATAGTATGGTAAATTTCGATTTTTATTAAGTTTGGTACAAAACAAGTCTCCTTCTATAAATTTAAAAATACGTAGTATAAAATTGACTTTCTTAACGTTTGAACGTTGCGATTTTTATTCAAAGTAGCTTTTATGGATCAAGGCTATGTGGCACAACTTTGATTTATTTTATATTTTAATAAATATAATATTTTTTAATAATGCATTTTAAAAATTAAAGTTTGAATTTTTCTCTTTTCTTTGGTATTTTGTTTTAATATATATTTATTTGATTTATCTTATTTTTATTATTTAAATAGATATTGAAAATTTAATATGAAAATTTAATTTGATTTGTTTTGATTTGTTTTTTTACTCTAGTTCTTTCACCCTTCAGATAGCAGCAGATAGAAACAGGAAAAGAACATACCAGAAAGAATTCCTAAATTATAGTTTTACACAAATAGAAGACAATGGAACAATGAAACCACGGTGTGTTATATGTTTGAAAGTACTGACTTCAGAATCCTTCAATAAAAGTCAATTGAAAAAACATTTGGATAATTTGCATTCACATCTGTCTTCTAAACCACGAGAATACTTTGTAAATTTAGAAATGTCTCTTAAAAGACAAAGATTGAACAGCAACTTGTTAGGTACCTTTGATCAGTGTTCAGCCTCAAAGGCTATCTTTGAAGTAGCCTGGTTGATTGCTCGAAACAAGAAACCATATACTATTGGTGAAGATTTGATTAAACCAGCAGCTCTGAAAATTGCAGAGATCATGTGTGATCAGAAAGAGGTGAAGAAATTGAATTCCGTGCCCTTGTCTGCAAGAATTGTATAAAAAAGAATTTCAATATTGGTAAGAAAATATGAAGGAACAGGTTATTTTCTCACTACAAGCAGGCTAAATATTTTGCAATTCGGCTTGATGTGACTACAGATACCAGAAGCAATTCACAGCTAATGGTGTATGTTCGCTACAAAGTTACAAATGCAATTGAAGAGGAATTGTTGTTTTGTTCTCCTCTCGAGTTGAGATCTCGTGGAATTGATGTGTATGATAAAGTAAATGAATACTTTAATACTCCAACAATTATTTTAAAGTGAGAAAACTGTATTGCAGTGTCTGTTGATGGAGCTCCAGCTATGTTGGGTCATATTAATTGGTTTTTTCCAAATATTGAAGGTACTCACTGTATGAGCCATCGTCCAGGCACTTCTTGTAAAACATTTGGAACCTACACTGGAAACCGTCATGCATGATGTCATGCAAAATTGTCAATTCTATCAAAGGACACGCACTAAATACGCGGCTATTTCGTGAATTATGTCAGGACAGTAAGCTGAATATACGGACCTACATTGTTACACAGAAGTAAGTTGGCTCTCACTGAAATGTTCTAAATCGAGTTTGGGCTCTCAAAACTGAACTCTGAAATTTTTATGCTTGATCAAAAGAATATTCTCGCAGATAAGTTTAAAAACCCTTCCTGGGTTGCACATCTTGCATATTTAGCTGACATTTTTGAGAATATAACTATATTGAGCATAGAATTGAAAAGAAATAATATTAATATCATTTCAGCCAGAGAAATAGTGTCAGTGTTTGGATTAAGGCTTCAATATTGGGGAGGGAAAACAAAACAGAACAAGATAGCTTCTTTTTCAAAATTAGTCATGTTTTTGAAAGATTGTGAAAATATTACTTTTGATGATATCAAAGATACAGATATCTTACTAAATTCAGAGAACAGTTCTCTTATTACTTTCCAGGTCTTGATATATAGATCTTAGCAACTTAAAATAATTTAATCAAATTTCTTATCTTGATTTATTTTTGATTTAAGAATTTGATCAACCAATGAGAAAATCTACATTGATCTACATTGGTTGATCAAATTCTTAAATCAAAAATAAATCAAGATAAGAACTTCGATAAAATTATTTTAAGGTGCTAAGAATCTTCATTGACAGAATTATTCATAAATTCATGAGAAAATATAATCTCTAGTTAGGTATTTGATGGTAAATGGGGTGAAATATTTTGTTGATTTGTAGAAAATATTGATTTTATTAAATTTTGATCTGGGATGCTCGATATCTAGTTGTTATATATATATATATATTTAGATATTACAATATTTCATATGTTGGGTGGCGATAACAATTAATGAAAATTCATATTTTTGAAGATTTTTCACATTTTCTAAGGGTTTTTAAAAAATTGATATATTAAAGGGTGATATGACCTCAAGTGGGTGGAATTTCATGAATCTTTGGAGATATAGTCGGTTGGATATAAATAGGGGGTAGAATTATTTGGTGAGGGATCGGTTAATGTGGGATATACTTGGGTATAAAAAGAATGGTAGAATATTGTCATATAAATGAATTTACTGGTTTATTAGATGTTATCATTAGTGGACTTATATCAGTTTCCTTTGGAAATTAATGATAATTATTTAGATATTTTTAGTCTAGATTGACGACTTTGATAATTTGTAATGAATTTATACTTAATTTTCTGAATTACTTGAGCAATCAGTCAATCAATTTGAGTACACATGTGATAAAATACTTTTAAAAAATCATTAAAATTACTTTATTAATAACTTGAATGATTAGTATTTAAGATAAATATTTACTGGATTATCAATGACTATAATTTCAAGTTCTTTCTTGACCATTAATTGACTTTTTATGATATTTATTTATTATGTTTTGAATAATTTAAATTTTTTACATGTTATTTTTACAATAATTTCATCAATTTTACCTAGTTATTTGAAATCTTACAAGTACTGGTACCTTGAATTCAGTCAATCAGTTGCATTTTTATTATTATTATTATTTTCATTCAATGATTATCATTTTCTTCAATGAAGAATAAGTTTCTTTTAAATCTATTTGTTAACACCTAGTTGTAAGTGCTTAGTAATTGGTAGTTGTTAGTGAGTAGTTGAAAATACTTGGTCGGTGTTTGAATTTAGGTTGGTATTTAGTAGATAGTTGTTAGTACCTATTTGGTAAGAGGTTGTTGGTATCTAGTTGTAGGTGTCCAGTTGTTGTTGTTGTTATTGTTGTTGATATCTTGTACTATGTAAACGATATCTAGTTGTTAGTGTCTAGTTGTTAGTGTTTAGTTGTAAGTACTTGGTTGTTAGTATCTGGTTGTTAGTAGATAGTTGTTAGTACTTTGTAGTCATTTGTAATACATAGTTGGTAACAGGTTGTTGGTATCTAGTTGTAGGTTTCCGGTTGTTGATGTTGTTGATATCTTGTACTAAGTAAACGGTAACTAGTTGTTAGTGAATTAATGAATTGATATAAATTAAAATTAAGATTAATTTAATTAATGTTATGCTTAAATATTTTTATAAAGATATTAAATTTTTGGTAATAATTTATGTAAGAAAACAACTTATATTTTATTAATGAAAAATGAATCAGCATAATAAATATGCCAGGCCAAATACAGTAGGTGAGCTACTGTATGGGGTGTGTAATCTTCATGTATGCCTTTTTCGGGATGCGGGCATAATCATCCATTTTCTTTTAATTTGTGCTATTGATAGAAGCCCCGATGATTTTCATATGTTTTTCTGGAGCCTTTAATCACTCTGTCTATCATTTTGTTCTTTATTGGCATGTACTCTTCATATCTGAATCCGAGTTTTCTAAATATATCGTTATTGCTTTTGTCCCATGTTCCGAGGGAGCATACCACGAATGTTTCTACTGTTGTGTATGTGTTTTTTGCTTCTTGAATGCCTTGTGCTAATTTTCTGTATTTGTTCTGGTTTTTGTTCTTGATGCTTCTATGGTTGGATGGTCATTAAATGGGCATTTTACATCTATTATCATGATGTGATCCTTTAGTCTGACTACAATGTCTGGTTTTAACATTTCCTTTGCTTCTTTTGGTTTTTTCTCTATTTTAAAGCTGATTCCTTTGTTTTTTTAGTATTTCTTCCAGTGATTTTTGTATTTCATTAGTGCTTGTTGGTCCTCATCCTGGTTCCTCTCACACACATGTTTAGGACGTGTATAGATGACTCGTGAGGATTTTCACAGTTTCTGCACTTTGTGTTGCCCAATCTATCTCCCTGGTTAGACTGTTTTATATTTATGTCTAACATGTAGGCTCGAGCTTTAATTATGAATCTCCATTCGTAGTCTTTCAGGTTTTTCGGCATTTTCCATTCTGTGGCTTCGGACTGCGGCAATCTAAGAATATAGCCTTGGCAGTTGGCTTGTTTCCATTTTTTAAAGCAGTTAAATATTAGATCGTTTGTTATATGGATTTGGATGTTTTCATTCTCAATTGGGAGAACTTGGGTCGATTCTCCTCCAGTTCGCTTGTCTATTTGGTCGAATATTGAATCTTTTAATGACGGTTCGTCTTCTTTATGAATATTAGTCTTTTTCGGTTGGTTCTAAAAGGATTCGGTTGATGAGATTATTTTCCTTCTTTTTCTGTTTATTTCTTGACTTTGTTGGATGTTTTCTGTGATATCTGAGACATTGTTTTCTGTAAAATAAAAAATAAAATTATTTTCAAGTAATAATATTTATTTTATAGTTCATCATCTTTAAATAATCATTTTTACGAAACATAATTTGATTATGACTTGTTTAAAACTTTGTTTAAATATAAAAGCAAATTTTATAGTTAGTTTTTTAAATTCAAAGTAAAGTTAATTTGTATATAAAGTAATTTTAGAACTCTATTTTAGAACAGAATTTCAGAATTATTTATTCAATATAATTTGTGATAAAATTTTAGTGGCTTTTTGAAAGTTCTTTCGTTTCTATCCAGAGAACTACAATTAGTTGTTTGTGAAACTTTATCTCAGTTATTAATGGGTAGTTTAACTTTAAATAATAAATAATGTGATATAAATTTATAGATGAATCCAACTTACTGTCATTAGCTGTGGATATATAAATTAAATTCGGAAAGAACTAGGTTTATTTCTTTATCCTAATAAAAATATTTTATTAATTAATTTAAAGGATGCTCATATTCTGTTTTATTATATTGTTCAATGTTGAATAGATTTCTTTGTTTAGGACTTCGCCAACTCATACTAAGTAATTGATAATAATAATTAAAATGAAAAAATAAATACAAATTTGTTGACATTATTAGAATTTGTTCTCAGAATAAAATCTTAAAAATAATAATAATGCTAATAAATAATAATTAATAATAATACTAATAATTTTAATAATAATAATGCTAGATTACCGACAAATTCCAGAAAAAAAATCCAAATGAGTGAGAAAACCGACGGAGAAGCCCTTGGATATTAAAAACATTATTTTGTAAATTAAATATATTAGGGTTGGGTGGGTCCTCTTTATCCCTTAATTAATATGTATTTACAAGCTGATCGTCGTGGTGGGCGGTTGTAATCCAACTTGTGGGAAACCTCTGTAAATATATATTGTTGTTGTTAGTGAAAACATTAATTAATTTGGTTATAGTGCCAATGATGCATTGTCATGCTCGCACATTTGTAATATATTTTTAATACGTTTCGAATGTGCTGGTAGTTGACTACCCTGACATGCTAGGCGTAATGTTCCGTATGGAGAACTATAATGCCCATGTTCTTCTGACCCAATTTGGGGAGGCACAGACGACCCTTGTGGATGCGAACAAATATCAGGCACAGATATTTGGTCACTGCTCATTAGGCCTGGCAATACTGAATGCATAAACTTTGCCTTGTACTCTCTTGTCTTGATTTTTATAGTTTAAATAATTATTAATAATTATAAAAATAGTATGAGGGTTTAAAATTTTACATGTGATAATTAAATTTTATTTTAATATTATTTACTAACCCTAATGAAACGCATATTTTCAGTTCAATATATATATGCTTTAAGCTCAAAATACATTTTTTTACTCAAAATTGACATATAATTCCTTAAAATTTTACCCTTAATTGTTGACGAATTTCTATAGGTTACGTCATATCACCAATAGATAGAGATAACGATCGAATTTCTCAGGATTTTAATAAATGTTTAGTTTTAATATGAGAATGGGTTTTCTTAAGTAGATTAATAATTTATATTTTTTAAATGTGTATATAAAATTGGGCTGAAAAAGGCATTGGTTTAGGTGTTTTGAGTGTGAATAAATAATGATGTCATTTTGTAGAGTTTTAAATTCTATCTATATATTGTTTGAGTTGACAATTATTCTCATTTACCACTCATTATTTTCAAAAATTATAAAAACTTCATTTATTATAACTAGAAATCTTAATTTTTTAAAATAGATTAAAATTGAACTTACAAAGTTTTTAAATTATGTTTTTTAAAATAATATTTAAGCTATAAAAATCATAAGTTTTATTAAATTTAAGAATTCTAAATTAACATGTTATTCGAATTAATTATGAATTAGTTACAGAAATTAGTAGGTTTTAGTAGTGCATTAATATATTATCAATTTATAGAATATTGAGAAACACAGTTGAGAAATGAAAAAACGTTAAAAAAATAATATATTTACCAATTTTATTTATTTTTTTCAATAATAATTTATTTTTAAGTTCATAAAACCGAGAGAAATTTTATTTAATAAAATTTACTGTGAAAAACAGAAATTCGAATTGATATAAATATTCAATACCCTGATATAAAATCTCACATACCCCAAATAAAAAACACTATAATAAAAATATGAACAGTTTTGCGTACAGTGCTAACACATATAGTTAACTAGTCATCGGTATATTATTACTTTGCTGCAATATTTTAATAATCTTGTTACAATTTGCTTAAATATTTTACAACTGTTGAAATATTTCCAAAATATGTTATTACTTTGTTGTAATTTAATGAAAGGTTTCATAATTTTGTGGTAATTTAGTGTAAATTATTTATTAAAATTGCTGCCATTCACCGAAATAATTTCCCACTTTATTGCAACTTAATGAATACTTTATAACATTATTGTAATTTATTGAAAGATTTCGTTGTTGTTTTGATTTATTGTAATATTTTTATTAATTTTCTAACCATTAACTAAAATAATTTATTATTTTGCAATAATTAGTTATTGAATATAGTTTAAAATACTGTAATAGAAGTTATTATTTAATGATGTAATGAATTTTACAGTTTTGATATTACTCATATGCAATAAAGATGCAATATAAATGCATGCTTTTCATTGGTTGGTATGTACTTAATCTCTATGACTTGTATGTATTGAATAATATTAATTTGTGCGTGTGTATGAAATAATGTTAATATGTGCGTGTTTTAATATATGTATACGCATATGAGTGGGTTTATTGTAATATGTATTAACATCTATTACACTAAGATATGTGTGTTACTTATTGATTCTAAATAATTTCCTACCCTTACTCGATTTATTGATAACTATTTTTGTAACTAAAACTTGTTGGTTTATAAATATTTCAATAAAGATGAATGAATGAATGAGAAAGATGTATAGGTGTTTTAAAAAATGTGTACATTCAAAAATGGTACACTACAAATGAAGTTTCACAATTTTGATTACGTCATAGTCTCATTTAATAGAGAATTTAATTTCAAGTGTATTGACATAAAAATTTCTTATAAAAAAAATTAAAATTGACGATGTAATCAATGATTTAAATAAAATTAAAAATTATTACGTAATCAACATTAAAACAAAATTTAAATTTATTACATAATCGAAAATTTAAACAAAATTAAAATTATTATATAATCAACGATTTAAACAAGATTAAAATTATGACGATTTAAACAAAATTAAAATTATTATGTAATCAATAATTAAAACAAAAATTAAAAAAGTAGGGAGTATCTGGATCTGGAGTGCACATGGATCTGGAGTACACATAACTACCTACTGTCGTCTTTTTGTCTGTCAAAAACTGCAAAGACCTTCAAAATTGCACATAAGGCGGTAAATAATTTGTGCCATTCGCAACAACCTACCTCTGTGAACAAGGCTTTTCCACACCAATGAACATAAAAACGAAGCACAGAAATCGATTAAACACAGAAGACTGTATTCAAATTGCACTTACATCAAAATGCCATATTTTGAAGTTATGGTATCAAACATGAAGCAACAGCATTTCTCCAAAACATGAATAGGGAAAGTTTCTGAATAATTTTTGTTTTTCCCAATATGAGAATTTTATTTTGTTCATCTATTACATACTTATTATTTTCATGCAACTTCTTTTATTTTCGTGTAAACTAATTCAATAAATAATGTTTAATTTAAATTTACATTGATTGTCTTCTTTTCAAAAATTGGGGGTAATCAGTACCGGTTCTAGGAGTTTTCTGTGTGTAGGCGAGATGCGAATTTGCCGCCGCAAAAATAAAAATGTTGTAATTTTTAAATTGAAGAAAAATAGAAAAACACTGAATATCAGAATTTAATACATATATTTGTATTTTATTTTGTTGGAGTTGATAAAAAAAATAGAAAATGCCACCTCGTCGACGTTGCCTACGTTTAAAACCGGACCTGTGGGTAATATCGACTTACGCAAAGATTATTTAAGGGTAATTGGTTAAAAAGTTCCCCTGACCGTTGAGTTAGAGCATACAAATTATATAACCAACCTCAGGTATATGCAATTATGAGAAAAATCAAAGGACATACAATATAGAAATTTATAGAAATTATTTTTATATATAGAACATCAAGTTGAGTAAATTATGAAATTCAACATTAGCGAAAATTCAAAAATTTCTTTAGTTTAAACATACCTGGAAAAACTTTGCAAAATGATGATAATAAATGGTATGGTGTATCAAAACAAAGTATTTATTCTTACTTTATTTATCATTACCTTTGCAACATCTTCTTGTTGTTTCAAATGACTTAAGGGTTATTCATTGGTAGGAGTAACATAAACAAAAAGTCTCTATACTTAAAATGTTGAGTCCTCATATTGCCTATGTATAGTGCCAACTGGGATGGTAAATGTCTTTATCTATGGGAGTTCACAGCATGCTTTTTACTTCATTTTTCTTCGCTCTACTATATAGTCGCAATAATTGTTTCAGTAATAATTACTTTATTGAATTATAAAAAACTTCTCATTATAAAATTCTGGACATCTGGTTGTCTGGAGGGGTGAATATTTGTGATGTCATATTAGAAGTTAGTATGAATTTTGTGACGACTTGTGACGAGAATGGAAGGATAAAAAATTGTCCTAAATTGCATGACCTCATTTATGAACTATAGAAATTATCTTTCCCAAAATATTTTAATTTAATTTCAATAAAATTCTCAATTTTACTTTCATTTGAACTTACCGACGGAGATTTTTAACACGATTTCCCTGTCATTTAAACTCCTTTGTTTAAACACTCCAATACGCAAATAAACCTTAATGGGCAGAATTTACCATCAAATTATAGAAAATTAATTTATGGAATACCCACTTTTATTTCAATAAACATTTATAAAAATTCATCTAAAAGAAGATTTTTTAATTCAATTTAAAAAAAAATTGCTTTAGAAAAATTGATTTAACATCTTTTAAAAATGATGCTGATCCTGACATTTAAGTATTTAAAATATATTAGACCTTGTATCAAATTTAAGACGTTATATTATTTTGCCATTATATACAAGCATATATCAATTAGGGTAGTTGATAGGCGTTATTTTAAATTTGAAACGTGTTTTACTGTAGATCAGCGATTCTCAAACTGGGTGTCATCAGGTCAAATGTTTGGGGTTGTAAAATAAAATATAGCAAAGATTTTCTGAGGAAAACGAACACATCGAAAGCATTATTAGGCATAATTGGAAAAAAAACATTTATTTTAAAACTATCAGTACAAATTTATATTTTTACTCTTCGCGTTTATGGCACGCAAATTTTGTAAGGTAAAATTAACCTACTTTCCGTGACCGGATTGAGCTGAAATTTGGCAAGTATATTCGTTGTCGAGAACATTGCATGCTATCAAATTTTCAGATCGATCTGATCACGGAAAGTAGGTTAATTTAAAAAATATTAATATGTTAAATCTAGTGTTATTTCCTTATTTCAATATAAATTCTTATTTATCGATTAACTTCGGATTAAATTGATAGCGAAATTATATCTAAAATATGTTATATAAGTTTGAACCAATAATTGATTATCATTATCACATAATTTAGAGTTTCGTTTGGTCACGCAGAAAAAGTGATTTTACATAATAATAAATATTTCATAGCATTGAGAACGCATTGAAACTAAGACAGTTAAACATAAAGTTTCAAAAACCATATTTTTAATGGTTGATTTTTTTATGTGATGAAGGAATTTGTTTTTCATTTACAAGTTAGTCCATATGCAGCTCCACATTATAGTAAGTTGTTTTTAGTTTGCAATGCTACCAATGACGAAAGGTCTTTTTTCACTCAACTAAGACAAAACACAAATTTCCGTATTCACTTGGAAAGGAAAGTCAAAACGTATTTAAATCTTGCAATGTTACCTGGAGTTGTAATATTTTAACAGCTGATAGTTCAACAAGTTAATGGTAGGTTACTTTTGGTAACTTGGAAGCTGTAACATCATTTTACAAAGGAAAAGGTGAAGGGTAAAAAGTTTGAAAAACATAATGATGATGCAGACAAAGATCAATATATTAGATTTTAAAAATCCATACAAAAATTGCGCAGTGGATTTTAACAAATAAAAATTTGATAAAAAACAAGCTAGGGGACATCCATAAATGATGTCAACAAAATAGGGGAGGGGGATTGAAAAAGATTCACAAGTGTTGACATTGGGAGGGGGAGCTAAAGTTAAATTGACTTCAACAATGTTACTTTGTACAATAAATTTAATAAATTAAAAATCGTAAAAGAATTAATGTAAAAATTTTTACAAACAATTTCTATGAAACTTATTATTTCGATGGAAAATTGTCAAAACTCCATTAATACTTCAAATAGAGTTGTAATATTGAAAATGGAAAGATAAATTTTATCATAGTAATTAACTAAAGAATTAGAATCTATTTTTTCATATCGACCTTCCTAACAATGTACAGACGAAGACATGCAATATGATTTTCTTCTCCAACAACATTCGACATTGACAGCAACCACATGAAATGCAACTAATTCATTGTGTGTGATTGTATGTACTGCCACTCTTAGATTTTGATTGGTTGAATTTCGATACAAATTATCTTAGCTCATTCATTGACTATTTCATTCATTCATTCTTTCAAATTTGAACAGAACATGTGCTAGAATTTTCTTGTTTAGTTTACGATGGTTAGAGAATTATTTTATTCTTTATAAATTTATTTTATTGAGAGTTAATATTTTTTATGTTTTGTAATTGGAATTTATAATTTTAGAAATTGAGATGTCTAATTTAATTCATTAAAGGAATGACATTTTCTTCGACTTGTAGTCATTTCACTTTGAAGACTTTAATCAATTGCAAGACTTTATTTCAGGTTTTCAATTATTTTATTATTTATAATTATTTATAATTTCATTTTATTAAAGCAATCTAATAAAATATATATTTAAAATTAATTTACGTTATAATTACTTTACAAATAAATGAAAATTTGAAGATTTATTTGACACAAAACGTGGTGTAATTTACTAATTTAATGCCATTTCAAAACTATAAATTTTAATATTCTTTCAAAGTTTCGCAGTTAATACCAATAATATTAAAACTAAAATTTCAAGATTATAAATGTCGAATTTAATAAAATACAATAACAAACATGGTTGATGTGTTTAATTCAATTAATATTTTAGATTTACTATAAAAAATTTATTATAGAAACTTTTATTAGAATTAAGTGTACTTGATAAATTTTAAAATTGATTAAATAATGAAAGTTGGTTAAAACTCAAAGGTTTAATGACATGTATGAACTTTATTTTCAGTAGTGATAAAAATAAAAATTTTTCATTAAGTTTAAAGTGAAAAGCAAAATTCTAGATGAAACCCACCAAAAAGTTTGAACTAATGACGTCAGTTTTGCTCATTTATTTCTAACCTTATAACTTATACTTTAAAAATTGAAAACCTAAATATTGATTATCAGTAAATTCTTTTATTCTCTTTCAACTTTTAGCTGGTTTTTGTCTACAATTTCGTTTATCTTCTTTCAATTCACAGGTCAGAGCTGGTTAGAGTGTAATCTTGAAACATCAAAACATCATTTTAATCTTCGTATTAAGAATCTTATAATTTATTAAAATTCATTTCAGATACAAAATATCGAATTTAGAATAAATAAATTCAACACAAATTTTCACATTAAACTATGGGACAAAACTGGGAAATGTAACCCGTATCTTAATCAACCATACTATAGATCAATGTTAAACAAAATATCTAATCTGAAAGGAATGAAGATAAGCGGAATTTTAAGTAAATATTGATTAATATAAAAAATGAATTCCGCAAAATTAGAAATATCAATTGTTTGTCTTTGGCTATAGTTCCGTATTGCCCCCACTTATTTTTTTTCAATAAATAATTTTTCCCAATATATAAAAAGCATTTTAATTAGATTAATCAACGATGGAAGTCAATTAATTAATTATTTGACGGATCAAGGATTCATTAAAAAGACCCCTACTTGCGAAAAATGTGGCGATGAAATGCGATTATGTATTAGAGAAGATCGAAACTCTTTGGAAAATATAATTCTAATTCATATGATGTGAGCATTATATCAACTGTTGATAGTTGATTTTACAATGCTAACACATTCATGAATCGAATTATGATTATTACCGACATGTTCGGCAATGGATATACCAGGTACGATCATATCATGCACGAGACTTCAACGGACGTGGTTACATCGAGGGAAATAGTGGCCACTGGTTAAGCTATAGCCGTGAAGTCACAGTCACAGTGGACTGGTGTCAAACAAACCAGTCATCAAGAAAATTGGTGGATTTGGTATTGTGGTGGAGGTGGGCCAAATATGTGCTGATAACAAGCGGGACGCAGCAACATTCCTACCAATCATCCAGGGCCGTATAGAAGTTGGTAGGGCCATTTGCTCTGATTCACAGAGACCATATTAACAGTTAACGGATCATGGTTTTGAACATTTTATGGTGAACCACTCGGTGGAATTTGTCAATTCGGACACTGACGCCAATACCCAGACCATCAAATCTTTGTGGAGAAGCCTGAAAAGAAAATCAACATCAGGCATCCGAAAGGATAGCTTAGAAATGTATATTTGTGAATTTGTTTGGCGTCGCTACGTATAAAATAATAATTGGGATTTTTTTTGATTCTTCGAAATGTTTATAAATGAGATTAAAATTAAATTAAGCTTATTTAAAAAGATTTTTTAATATAAAATTATTAATTTTTAACGTGGGTGCAATACGGAACTAACCCTTTGTCTTATATTCAGAGATATCGACGCTTTATAAATTTTAAAGTAGTAAAATTCACATGCAACTTGTGTAATATAAAGCGCTAACATATTTTGAATTCTAATTAATAATCGGCCACTTTGACTCTTATTGTGATAATTGTTGGGGTTCGTATAAAGTAGCTCAAAAGAAATTTGGATGTGAAAAGAAATGTGCAAATCTATAAAATTCAAAAAATTATAAAAATTAAAGTTAATTAAAAATTTGAAAAATTAAAATTGATATATTCTGGGGGAGTGGATATGTACGGATAGCAAATGTTGAGACGAACACAAATATAATAAAATTAAATAAAGTGGGAGTCTCCAGAAAAGGATATTCAAAAAATGCAAACTAATTAAAAACAAATAAATAATTTAGTAGCTATATGGGAAACTACAGAAATGTAGAAAACCCTAGTAATATTGGAAACCAAACTATGCTTAAACTCCGAGCGGGAATTGAAAAAAAATAATTACTTCCTCTCAAAATAAAATTAGAGTCTGTTCGTATAATGGCGAAATGTCACTTACCTAATGATTTTGTTTTTAGAAAATTACCTCTTATGAAATTGTTTTGATGTTGGTTAATTGACATATTTGAACGAGAGAAACATATAAAATGGAACGGCACTAATAACCAATTGTCAGTTGATCAAATAACGAAATTAAGCAACAAACAAGGAGAGCGAAGCAGACTCTAACTCAAAGTCACAACTAAATAAACAAGTGAAAAGTTAATAGATAAATGAAGGTAGTTAGTCATTGGGATTCTTACCCTGAGGTTATCGTCAAAATGTGCAGATTAAAGGTGTAATTAAAAATATTGTAAAAAATTTGATTGAGTTCAATAAATTATCATGTGTTGGATTTTATTTCATCAATTGAGATAAAGAGCTCAAGGAGTCAGTATCCGTACTGACTTTAATAAATAATAACATAGTTAATAAATAACAACTCCCAACATATCTTGGAATATTACAAATTTATACTTTTGAATCGTTTCAATAAATAGTTGATAGTTTGATCTCTACTATCATTGATTGTTAAAACTCCGCACAATCTAACAATAGTATTCGCATTTGAGTGAATCTATTTCTATGATCCATCTTCTGTATGAAGCTCCTCCATTTATGACATCTTTCTGCAAATTGTTTTGTCAAAATTAATTCCTGTTGCCAATTTCCTTGTTTTATATCTAAGAATAAAGTTAATTTCTGTCCTGATTTAAAACGATCAAATCTTATTTGGATATTCTGCTCTGAACGATTTCCGTAGCACCTCTCTTTCTACAAGTGCCATTCTTGATATCTAATTGGTTTTCTTCTTACTCTATTTGGGATTTGACACATTTCTACTTTTTTATTATCTGTTTCTTGGTTTCTGTTTTCGCACTGATTATTGAAGTATCGGCGTAAACTTTCATTTCTTATCCTGAGCCTGATAATCTTTTTACCTGCTTTTATTTTCTTCGGATTATTTTTCCTTCATAATTCAGCTACAGATTGTTAAATGGCATTTTATCCATGACTGTAAATGGACCTCTGCACCTTGGTTGTAGAACTCCCGTTCTCTTTGTTCTGACCATAAATTTATCTTTTTCAAACATGTCATTTCTGAATTGTTTTAGAGTGCTGAAATTTTGCACGTGACCCTCATTTGACTCGGGACATGTCATAGGCTATGTTTCAACCCCAGGTGACCACTGACCTTGATTTACTACAGTAGATACCCCAATGAGTTGAAATTGGCAACAATGTTACAAATAGACGAGACAAATGTATTTCTCTAGCAGTTGCTTCTTCGGGCATAGCATAAAACATTGCTTGCAGGAGGTAGAACAGCTCATTCTACCTTCAAGTTACCTTTGAACATGAACCATTCTCAGAATTATAACCTGTAACATATCAAATGAATCAGGAAAAGTCCAATGTACTACAACAGTGTTCTCTCATTGTCTGGATGAGTATACAATGTCACACAAGCGAGCACTTGAAGCCTTGGACAAAACTCTTTAGGATTTAAAAGGACATACAAAACTAATGGGAGGAACAGTTATGGTATTAGGTAAGGATTTTCGACAAACTTTGACTGTCATTCCAAGGTCAACACCAAGCGATGAGTTGAATGCCTTCCTCAAAGCTTCAACTGTGTGAAAACAGGTCAAGAAAATGACTCTGACAGCCAACATGAGAGTACATTTATATGGAGATAATGCAGCAGTCTACTTCTCACATCAATTGTTCTACTTGGCGATGGAAAGTGGCAGGTAGACCCAGCATCAGGAACTGTTTCTTTCCCATCAAATTTTTGCACTGTAGCAGTCACTTGAAGAGTTGAAACTTGTAGTTTTTCCAAACATCCAAGACCAGTTTAAAAAATCCTGAATGGTTGTGCGAAAGGGCATTCTTGCTCCAAAAAATTCAAGTGTCAACAGCATCAATTCTCAAATCCACAATTTTCTACCAGTCATTTCAAAAACTTACAAATCAATTGATACTGGTTATATATCCGGCCCAAGCTGTTTAATATCCAACAGAGTTTTTGAATTCTGTGGAGCCTCCTGGCATGACTTCACACAACTTAGGAACTTAAAATTGGAGCTCCTATCATAGCTTCTGAGAAATTTGGATTCCTCCTAAACTGATGCAATTGGAACACGATTGAGCACCAAGAATCTTTTACCTCATGTAATAGAAGCCACAATTTTGACCGGCTGCACCAAAGGAGAAGATGTCTTCATCCCAAGAATTCCACTCATACCAACAGATATGCCTTTTGATTTCAAGCGCTTCCAATTTCCAATCAGGCTTGCATTTGCCATGTCTATCAAAAAAGCACAGGGACAGTCTTTAAAGGTGGCAGGCATTGTACTTGAGGAAGCATGCTTTGCCCATGGACAGCTAGATGTGACATGTTCTAGAGTTAGGTCACCAAGAAATCTTTTCATTTTTGCACCAGAACGAAAAACCAAAAATATAGTCTATCGACAAGCTTTATCATAAGTGATATATAAATTACATGTACTTTTTTTTAATTAATTTTTTATGTATTTTTTAAATTATTTTTTTTAAATGAATGAATTGAAATAAGTTTCCTTATTTTGAACCTGTTTACTATTTTTTAAATCGTGCAACGCCGGGTACTCCAGCTAGTTAATTGTATAAAAAAATTTTTTAATAAAATTATTTCATTCTTTTAAAAATTATAATTGAAATAATATATTATTTTTAAATTTTAACATACTGAATTTAATTTAGTAATTTATTAATTATTTAATTTAACAACCCATAAATTAACAATACACAAAAAATTATTTAAAAACATTTAAAACACAAATATTCACTGCATTCAGCACATTAATTTTCGGATTCAATAACTTTATCAATAACGCTTCACAAATTACACGTTCCCAATCATTATCGAAATTTTTTAATAAAATATTAAAATCAAACATACCTATTTTAATCTTACAGCCCTTATTGTGCTCACTAATATTGGTCAATAATGCCCTCGAGCTCGAATACAGAGATGACGGGAAGTCTCTCGCTTGTATGTGGCAATTTTTTTTATATTTAATTATAATTTAAAGTGTTGAAATTTATTAAGAAAATAAGATAGAAATGGCGTGATTGCATCATATATAAGACGATAAAGGATGAGTTGACACCAAACTAGAATTACACCTTGTAACGAATAATTCATCACAAAATCTGAATAAATAAATAAATTATCATTCTTAAAAACATGCAAATCAGTGAATGCCCGATAATTAATTGATAATCTAGTTTAATTAACAACTGCAATCACAAAAAGTCCATAAAACGTCACTATACATGACGCCAGGAATATTTGAGAATACTAAATTATCAGCATGTTGTTGGGATTGCATGAAAATAATGTAATTTGAATCAATCAGGAATCATAGGGTACAGACAATTTATAATGAATTAATCAAAAATTAATTAATTGAAATACAGCTAAAAAACTAACATTTTAAGAGGGAAAACTGGAAATAAATGGTAATTAAAAAATAAACACATCAAATATTTTCAAATTAAAAATTAAAGAAAAATCAAAATAACTTCTAGCTACTGATATGCTCTCTCTCTCTCTCATATATATATATATGATAACTTGAATTCACAATCACTGCTACTTGTTGATAATTACGCTAGACATTTGATTTCAGATATTGGTTCATTCCCTCGATTCTACGATACCAGTGTTCCAATCACTAATGCTGATATAGTCTTTTTGCAGTTGCTTATTTTTTTCTAATTTCGGATCCAAGGTCTTTATATTTTGTAAAATTATTATTTCGTGTATTCTCAAAATTTTCAATATCCTCATAAGACATTTTTAATTTTAGAATTTGAAATAAGTTATTTCTTTGAGACCTCCTTATTAATAAACCTGGTCTAAGAGTTGTTCCTATTCATACTGGATGCATTTCCACATCTACCTTTTCAAATGTTATGCAAATTAATTATATTAGAGCTTTTTATGTATATTAACACTGTTTAATTGTAATATAAGTTATCCAGCTTCAAGACTCTAGCAAATCTCAGAAAGAAATTGATGTCAATGTAAGGAACAAATTATATTACTCTGGCATTAATAGTACCATGTTAGTTGTTTGCCATAAATGAATTTATTACATGACTGAACATTTAGTTTTCAATTGCAATTTCATGGTTTCTACCTCATTGGTATCATTTTCAATAATTTGGGTCAGAAAATTGCAGTTTCGAGTTATTTCCAATATTTCTAACCCTGTTCATATGCGAACATAGCAGAAGGTTCTTAAAACTGATTTAACTTTTCATTTAAGCAAACAAAAATGGAAAATATTTTGTAATATCATAGAACATAGTTTTAAACAATTAAATGATAATTTAAGGGCTAACTTATAGTCGAAAATTTTTCATTTGTATTTAAATATATTATTCGCAGCAAAAGGCTTAAATTATCATTTAATTATTTAAAATTTCATAATGCTGCTACCAAGAAATCATCACTTTAGTATTAGTAACTGAATTTGAACAAAATTATATTGTTTCAAATCAACATTAAATTTTATTATTTTATTTGATCGGATACATAGTCAATAAAAAAATATTAAATTGTTGGGAATTTCATTATGTCCGATTATCATGTCAACCATGGAATTACTACTAGACAATCCAACGGGGCCCATTGATTCCACAAATAAATTTCAAAATTTATTGCAATTAAACAACTAGTTTTAACCACTTGTCTTCAGATAATTTAACAAATTTGGATAATTTAACTTTACAATTGCAAATTTCAAACAATCTTTCAACCGCCGAAGTAAATCCAGGAAATATATTAACTAAGCCTAAATGTTCAAGTAAAATAAATTGTTAAATTACTAATTTTTAACGATAAATAAATTCAAAATACTTGTACTTGTAATAAATTTATTTTTAAAAGCGATAATAAGATATAAAATAAAAGTATTGGTTTTTATATGAAAATGAAAATGAAGCCATACTCCGGTTAACGTTGTTAAATGGTTCTAAAAATCCGTGACGTTAACCGAAACTACGCTATACGATACAATCAATTATCTTAGTATAAAAATTATTGCTATTATATCAATTTTATGAGAACTTTTTTTCCCATTTCACCACTGATTATTTTTTCCATTGATATATTAAAAAGAGCTTGAATACTATAAATCAGTAATATATCGATGTTTTTTGATACTCACGAATTTTCGGAACTGCCTTTTTCAATTCACTTGAAAAAGGCAGTGCCGAAAATTTGTGAGTATCAAAAAACATCGATATATTACTGATTTATAGTCTTCAAGCTCTCTTTTTAATATATCAATTTTGTAACAACGACAATTTACACAATTTATGGAAAAATTGCGGAACGTTATTATTATTATTTTTATATAATTTTCATAAATAATGAAAAATGTAAAGGTATATTTGATAGTTTAATATTTTATTAAGAATTATATTATTTTTTAATAATTTAATGTTTTGTCGAAGATATTAAAAGGTTTTAAACTTATTTATAATCAATTTTAAAAATTAAGTCTATTTTAATTATTTTATCAACACATCTTCTGAATATTTCATCAAAATATTCTTGAAATCTTTTCACCTATTCTCTTTTGTTAAATTAATAATAGACATCAATTATGTTGATTAGGAATGGGAATATTTTACATCATTAATAATTAAAATCTAGATTTCCAATGTTATTATTTATATATTCGTTTTGAATACAGATGCTATACATTCTCTACAAGATGTAGTTCAGAAAGAATTCAAACCTGGTTCAAAATTAGCTCAATATGATCCAGAAAAAGTAAATAATTTAATTTGTAAAATTAATTGTTGTGGAATTTAAAATTTAATTGAATAAAACAATATTTTAATATTATATGAGGAATTGTGACAATTTTGACAAAATTTATGTCTTAGAACATCACTTTTGAGAACTAAAATATTTTTTATATTAATTTAATAATTATCATAAATCCTTTCCTAATTTCCCACATTTTAGATTTATTAGCATCGTAAAAATTTTATTTATTACAAATCACAAGAGAGGTTTTTTTATTTATCACCATCAATTTGTATTTTGTTTTTAAAAAGTTTTTCAATATATAGTTTTTAATATTTAATTATGAATGTTAAGTTAGACATATTTCGTGTAAATTAAAATAAAGTATTTATATTTTTCAATGGGTGCCTTAGTGCCTTACAACTAAAAAATTTTTTATATTGTCATATTAAATTTTAAAATTAATTAAACTATATTTTATTTTATATTTTTGAAGTATTTCTAAACGTTGCTGAATTATATTACAAAGCAAAATGTTTACACTGATTTAGTCGAAGAAAAATTACAAAAAGTTTTATACAAAAATGAAACAAGAATTCGAACAAAAATTATTTTGAAAAATATTTTAAGGATGTTAATAAAAAAAAGCCATTTTTTAAAAATAAAAATAAGCAATGTTATATTTTGAAATTATTCCAACGTTTGACATACACTTCATATGCTTTTTATAAATTCTGGCATTGATATAATTAATATTTTATGGTTATAATGAAATGAGAACTAGTGGCATGGTAATTGTGAGTAAGTAGATTAAAACAATTAATTGATCGCAATTGATTTAGTCATAAAAATAATTTATTAAATTACAACATTTAATAAAAATAATTTTTACAAACTTGGAGATTGATATTCACTATCGGGAAAACGAAGTTATTTAACAAAATGTTTTATATATAAAGTAAAATTCTTCACGTATAACCCGCACTTAAAATAGAGTCAATATAATTTCTACCAATGAATATGCTTTTACATGCTGTCATAAAAATACTATATATTAATACATACCCATCCATACAATAAACTTGACAACCAACTGAATAAGACTCCTTTTAAACTTGTGAAAAACACGTGCTAACTTTATACTAACTTTAATTCACTACAAATATAAATCTTGTTAAATAATAAAATAATAATTTTAAATAATATCTATTAGTTTTGAAAATGTTCTATTGATATTAAAAATGTTTGCAATAATTGAAAGCTGGAATGAAGTCACTCCTAAATAAGGCTTCCGTACCGGGCCACTGGCTGCTCGCTACAGAATAGAAAACGGTTATTCAAACCGCTCTGATGATTACTTCTAAGTATCAAGGCTGGCCATAAATGCGCCAACAGCCCGATATAGGTGCTAAGAAAAAGGGAGGGTGATTCCCAAAAATTTAAGCGCGATAGTCTTAATCCAAGAAACGGATAAGACTTATATTGATATCAAAGCGAGACAGCTACAAAAAAACGTATGCTGACACTAAATCCCTTTAAAAAGTTATTTAAAATCTTTAATAAAATTTACCAAGTTTACTGAAAGATCTCGTTCCTAATGAATTTCTTCTGCACGATTAATTCCAATAGAGCAGCTACTAAAACTTGAATAGGTTGTTAATAGCTAAAAAGAGATTTTCAAAATGAAATTCCAACACGATGGAATAGATAAGATCACTATTGATCGATAGACAAATATGTTTACGATTTTGATTCAATTATAACACCACAAATATCTAATTCTGTTTATAGTGAGCCATCTAGATAAATTGATATATCTCGAGTTTGGGGTCGTTGCTAACTAAATTCTGATCTAATTTCTTCCAAATTTTCGACTAACTTTTTCTCTCCTCCCACTAAAATATTTCTCTCTATTTATATTAATTTATTACTATTAATCTATTTATGGTAATTGTTTAATAACCAAAAATACTTATATTTATTTATTTAATTACTATTTTTTATTTATAGTAATTTTTAATTACTATTTTTACTCTAATTCTTATTATAGTAATTATTAATGATTTATTTCTATTTTAAGTAATTATTAAATACTATTTATAATTTATTTTTATTTATTTCTAAAAATCTTTTTATATCTTTATCCCGGCTCCTATTGAACCCCAACATTTGTGCAGATATTGAAGCAAACTTGAAACTTTCGTTCGCCGTTGATTCAATCGAAGTGAAAGTGTTTCCTTCAGTCCGAACGGCTAAGTCACTGCTGCCCAAATTATTTATCATGAATGAAATCGTTGTGTCTGTATAAGCAAGTAACTTTAGTTATCTAAGTAAATCGCCCATTCGTATAGCGGTCGTAAAAATTGTTTCGCTTGTCGACTATACACATTTGTCCCTGATACATTTCTATCATTTTATAACGATTTAAACTGTTAAATTGTATATTGAGCTCTAATTATTTAATTAAATCGTCTTTCCAAAGAGGACCTAAAAATGTTTTGAATGTGGCGCAAAACTCCTCTGTAACTATAAGCCCTTCTTTCAATTAACACCCTCCCCTTAAAAAAAATCTTGGGTAGGCTTACGCCACTGGTCTCATATTGTACAAAATAAACAAGGTGTTCCATCAAAATTGCGAGAGTTACGAAGTTTTCCGTCGCAGGAAAAGTTTGGGAAACCCTGGTCTGATTCAATTGTGCTTCCAAAGGGGCCAAAAATTTTTCCCCTGCGACGCTATGGTGTTCCGCACCTATTTCACTTGTGTATGCAGTATAAGGGGCCCATCGATGACTCATTGCATAGGGACCCAAAATTTCTAGCTTCGCCACTGATCTTGACATCAATCATCAACTGAATTTCTTTTCCGAATTCTGCTTTGATGTATTTCTGGAGAATGTCGTTTTTTGTCGGAGATCGACGAAATAGCTTGGCAACAGACCGTACTTTACCGATGTGCTTATGGAGACCACTTGTCGACCTGCCCGTCGTTTTCAAAATTTTATGACATTTTTTACACTTGGCTGAATCGCCTGATTTAGCACGTAAAAATATTCCCACACTGGAGTTTTTTCAATCAGATTTTGGCTGTATTCTGCAAAGTTTTGGATGTTGTATTTTTCAGACATGGCTGTTCCCTGCTGAATAGAAGAAAAAGCAATTAAATAATATTCTTCCTGTCAAATTGATCAATTTTTACATACCCTTTCTCCAAACAATCAAAACACAGGCAATAAAAAACATTAATAAAATTGAATTAATGAATAAATATTAAACTTCATACTCTCATAAATGGTGAGTCATCTACTGATGCACACACCAACGTGTATTATAGAAACTTTTATAATTCGGATTTAGGTGTATTCAAGAGTATCATGTCCATTTTCACTTTCGTGTCATTCATTTAGGAAGTTTCATTCTCATTTGCCAAAAAAACTGTATAGAAATTATTCATTAAAATGAGCATTAATAATAACATATTTATCGAGGGTGTATTATGTTGGCGTTTATTTATACTCTTTTTAGTGCGCTTGTTATGTAATATACGGCAACTGAGCAAAATAAGAAGAATTTAAAAATAACTCACGGAATGAAACCGAATTAGCTACGCATTATGCAAATAAAATGAATTAAAAATTGGTACCGAATCCCTGTATTCTGACAATCTTAATCCCGGGATTTCGGTACCAAAAAAATTCCAGGATTCCTGACAACCCGGGATCCCGGGATTGGATGCCTTACTCCTAAATGTATAAAAAATGGCTTCAAGAGAAAAAAGCTTCATGTTTATAGTAATAACAATGTTAGTCAAACAAATGAAGATAATAGTGATAATGATTCTGACGATACAGATTCCGACAATTGTGATGATGAAGCATTAGTTCCAATTCCTGAGCAATATAGTGATATTCTAGAACAGTGGTACGCAAACTTTTTACCTCCCGGCACAAAATAGAAAAAAAAAGTCAAGGCACAAATAGAAAGAATGTATCTTTTATATAGAATTTTTTAATAAAATGAAATTACATGTATATATTTTATTTAATGGGATGAGTGCGCTTGTTTTTTGTCGCAAATAAATTTTATACGTGGTTCGATTTTTGTTAAACAAACTCGCAGCTCATCATCCAACATTAGCAATCGCTCTCTCTTTTTAGATTTAATCTCTGTGAGTGCAGAGAATCCGAATTCGCACAGATATGAGGATCCAAATGGCAGCAGAGATTTGATGGCTTTTAAACTTAAATCAGGATATTGACTTTTTACGAAAATCCAAAATTCTGGCAAGTCCTTCTCAGCAAGCGCAGGTTTCAAAACTACATCATTTTTCAATTCAATGAGTTTTTCTTCTTCTGCCAAAGACAGAGACACATCATTGTGGCATATGAATGGATTTATCACCCAACCATATTGTGAAGTATCAAGCGACGGAAAATATTTGGAGAAAGATGAAAAAAGATTTTGCAATGTTTCATAGATTTGGTTCATTATTTTTGCTCTGATTTTGAGAAGCATGGACACCTGGCAAAATTCAATGTTATTTTTTTTTGTCTGTCTGATCCAAAGTTGCAGTTTTTCATCTAATGCTTTGAGTTTTCCTGTAATTGTGATCATATTTTCTTTCTCACCTTACAGACTTAAATTAAGTAAGTTCAATTTTTCAAATAAATCGTTCAGAAAAATAACTTCCAGCCACCATATATCGCTTTCAAGAAACTCGAACTTACCACCTTCAGTAGAAAAATAGGAAATAATCTCAGTTCGCAAACTGACAACACGAGCAAGCACTTTCCCCTTCGAGAGCCATCGGACTTC
>CAUHTR010000997.1:0-52574 GCA_959609185.1 Schmidtea polychroa | reverse complement strand
CACTTTCCCCTTCGAGAGCCATCGGACTTCTGTATGAAATAGTAAACTTTTGTGATCTGAATCCATTGCCTCACATAAAGACGTAAATATTCTTGTCCGAAGCGGATTTGACTTGATGTAGTTCACTACTTTGATTACTTCATTCATTGTTTGCAGAAGCTGAGTGGGCAGAGCTTTTGAAAGTAAAACTTCTCGATGAATCATACAGTGCACAATTTTTACTTGTGGATTGCGATGCAAAACATAAGCAACAAAGCCTTTGTTCCGTCCTTGCATTGCTGGAGCTCCGTCAGTGCAGACACTAACACAGTTATCCCATTGGAGTCCCTTTGATTGAACTTTTTGATTGACCAGCTCAAAAACATCTTTTCCCGTGGTATTTTTCGTCAGCTCACTACAGAAGAAAAATTAGTTTTTAATTTTTCCTTCTCTGATGAATCGTAGAAACGCAATCAACTGAGCTTTGCTACTGATATCAGTCGATTCGTCAATTTGAAGCGCCCAAAGTTTTTCAAGTTCATCTGTAATTGCTACGAAATGCTCATGAATCTGATTGTCAACGTCCTGCGACATGTGTTGAATTCTTCGAGAAATTGTATCAGCTGACAACGGAATTTGCTTTATTTTTTCGACTGCTTGATGGTCGAACATTAATTCAACGGCAATTTCTAACGCTGGCAAAATAATCTTTTCGGCATCAGTATGTGACTTTTTATTTTTGCATAAAAGTTGAGCAATTTTATAGCTAGAAATTTGGGCTTTTTTAGGGATCGAACAAAATACCTTAATTTGTTTTGACTGCCTTTGTAAATTAGTTCGGAGGTGGTCAAAGTACATTTTTGGTTTATTCTTCATTTCTGGATGTTTTGTTTCCAAATGTCGATGAAGCTTACTTGGTACCATTGATTCATTCGCAAGAGTTTTTGAGCAAATTAAGCAAAAAGGAAGAGAACTATCATTTTCTGATGGAATAAACCCAATTTCAATATAGTCGTCTTGATATTTGCGCTTTTCCAAACTGTTTGATTTCGCATTTGATTTTGGATTTGGATTTTGGACATTTTCATGTCCAGTTTTCTGAGTTCTTGATACGAATTTATCCATAAGGATGCCTTGTATTAAAATAAATTAGTAATGGCTGTTAAGAAAAAAAATATTAAATTACTTGCTTGGAATAACAACAACTTAGATCACTACCAATTAATTAATAACCTTTGTCAAATCGAAGAAATATCTGGAATTTTTATCAGTTACTAATAATAATCGATAATAATAATAATGTTTTTATTAAATAACTTCTATTCACTTACGATACAAACAAAATAATGAGTTCTACAAATTTCCCCACTATAAATTTTGAAATTTTTTACGAATGGCTTTATTCCAATCATTAAAAAGTTATTAAAAATTTCAAAGAAAAATAGCAAGCCTACTATGGAAAATTTAAAATAAATTTGAATTTTCCATAAAAAATTCAATTAAATAACGGTCACTTTTATCAATTATTGTTACTTCTTGACAGTGTTTTGTTTTTATTAAATAACTACAAAAAAATATTTTAACTTCTTTTTTTTATTATATAACTAAAAAAATATTTTCGTACTAAATATTTTCGCATTAGCGGCACATTTTAAATTCTTTTACGGCACACTAATATGCCGCGGCACATAGTTTGCGTACTACTGTTCTAGAAGCATTTATTATTGAGTCTGACGAAGAGTGTAATGGTTTTGAATAAAATTTAATTACTTTATGTGATATGCAATACTTTTTTAATTCATTTAGATTTAAAATTGTACAAAACATTTGTAACTTTTATTAAAACTTTAAAAAAATTATATTATATTACACGTACCATTAAATTTTCCAGAAAGTAACTTTTTCTTGTATAAATTTCGTATCCTGTTATTTTTCACACTTCGTAATCGTCATTCTTTTAAATGTTAGCATTGGTAAAACTTTTTAAAATTCCTGACTTCAACAACTAGGAAAAAAATAAAACTGAACCTGTGACTGTATTTTGACTGGCACAAATTTAAATTTGTAATTACACGACTAATTTCACGCATGAAAGATTTCGTAGTTCTTTTGTTTAAAGAAACGATTTATACAAAGGTAAGAGTGAAAACCTGAAAAAGGAGATAAAATATCAAATTTTTAATGTTTACGAAATTATTTAAATAGTAAATATTTTCATAATAATAAAGAACAGAGCTTATTAAAAAGAGAGCTTGAAGACTATAAATCAGTAATATATCGATGTTTTTTGATACTCACGAATTTTCGGAACTGCCTTTTTCAATTCACTTGAAAAAGGCAGTGCCGAAAATTTGTGAGTATCAAAAAACATCGATATATTACTGATTTATAGTCTTCAAGCTCTCTTTTTAATAAATTCAGTGTAAAAAATAATCAGTGGTGAAATTGGAAAAAAAATTCTTGTAAAGAACAGAGCATTTATATTTACGAGAATAGCGAAAATATACTATAGGTAAATTAAAAATGTTTGAAATAATTTTCTGCCAGTATATCTAAAAAACGGACAAATTAAGTTTCATTATTTTAGCTAGAAAGTTCAAATATTTTTTTATTCTAAATAGTATTTTTACTTCTAAGTCGTAACGAATAAATAAACATTCAAATTATGTTTATCTTCATTTCTTTCTTAATAAATAAAAATATTGATTTATATTCTGACAATAAATTTAGATTAAGGAAATTGAAAATAAAATTGAAAATAATTGAAAACTAATGGAGAGATAATTATTTTGTCATTCTAAATTGAAAATTTTAATACTTTTAAAAATAGAATTCAAACGCTTCAATAGTTCATTAAATTACATGGACCATTTTCTTGAAAAGTTAATGCAGGATGGAAAAGATTTCTGAATGAGATACTGAATACACTCATCTCCCGATTTACGCGGTATTTTTTTTGACCGGGTTTCACTTTAGCACGGTCGAGAAAAATTTTGAAAATATAATTATGAATAAATATTTTTAATATTGTGGATCTTTTTAATGTGGATTTTTTGGAACGAATATTCAAATTTAATATGAAATCAAAGAGTTCGTTTACGCAATTTTTATATGGTGGAGCCTATCTTATACTTTTGTATCATATAATTTAGTTATCAATCTATACTACTAGTGGCTTTAAACCTTCACTAGGGTCACATGCCACAAAGATTAGCTTTATCGATCTACGTACCTTGGTATTAAAAATTTTAGAAATATTTAGCTGCTGCCTAAAGTGAAAGAGCAATGTTTGCGTTGGCATATACACCACTCCACTCTCCTCAGCCGAATGCAGCACACGTAAAGGTGTTGACAAAGATTTCATTAAATAAATTGATAAAATTATGTTCATGTATCATTTACTTCTTTTTGGGAAGCTGTCCCGCTTATAATATTTTCTCGAGGCCCTGCAAAACCCGAAAAGAATTCAAAGTTGTTTTTCAAACCAACAATATTCGACAATTTTAAAAATCACTCCTAGAAAATATAACATTTATTAATTCAAACAAATTCCAGAAATTTTCAAAAACTCCAGAATTTCCAAATTGTTCTAAAAAATGTAAAATGAACAAAACCTTTCATGTAAAGATTGACTAGGTTAGATAGGATTTAAAGTTTATTTTCTTTATCAGTATTGTATTGATTTTAACTGAAAATTGACAGTTTATATCAGGGAATAGGCAACTTTTTGTTGTTTGTTGGGGGCCGCATGATAAAATTATAGGAATATAGATAATAAATTTATCAAATATTTAACAAATTTAAAATAATTATATTGAAGTACTAACCGGAAACTCTCTAGTAAATCTAGTTAATCATAATAAGAGTCTTTTAGCCGTTACTAAGATAAATACATACTTTACATGTAGTTTATTTAAAACCATTTAAAATAAAAGATTTTCTATTATAAAGATGTAAAATATACATCTTTAAAATCAGTTTCGCTAAGATGCGTTGTGCCACATCGTAATCGCCATGTTACAAGTCCTTGACTAGATTATATGTCGCGTTTGAAGTATTTTTGTATCAGCGTTTCACATATTCGTTATTATTATGATAATAGAAACTCTTTGGGTGACACTACTTTTCAGGAATGTGGATCGGAAACAGGTTGGAATTATTGTGTTTGATTCAGTTGGTGTTTCACAAATTGGCATTGGAACACTGGTAGTCTCTAGCGGGCCCTAGTTTGCCCACCTTTGGTTTATATGTGGTTGATATCATAGGCCATTGACCATTCAGAATTAACAATTTTTATTTTTCAAAATTACTAAAATTAGTTTTTAGAAATTCTTAAAGTTTATTTATTTTATTTATAATAAAAAATTTTTAATTTAATAATTTTAAAGAATTATATATTATTTTTAGTAATTATGAATTATATTTAATATATAATTTTCATGTGATACAATTAAACAATATAGAAAGTATTTCGTGAATGTAAAAAAATTAAAAGAACAAACAGCTTTTAAAATGTAGGATATCAGTTGCGAAAAATGATTTAAAATACTAGACTGCTTCACATAATAGGCGAATATTCACCAATATATATATATATATATATATATATATATATATATATATATATATATATATATATATATATATACACATAATGTTACAGTTAAAGTATAAACTTAGACCAGTGGTCGGCAAACTCATTTGTTAAAAGAGCCAAATATCAGAAGCACAACAATTAATTTTTTCTGGAGAGCCTTAGGTACGAATTAGGTACGTTCAAGAAGGTTCACTCCTTCCTACCCACATAATTTTTTATATCTAATAATTACAGACAACATTAAATTACAACTGTGTTACTGACTGATTCTTCGTTAAAATTAATTCTTCCAATATGAAATGATTTCCTATAATAAAATATCTTTTATCAGGAAGCTTGATAAGAAACGATAGAACCGGGAATTTAGTAGATTCGGATCATTTAAATTTTTTTTATTCAAAATTTTTTTGTTTTAAACAAAAACAAATTTTACTTTTTTCTGGAAGAGCCATACTTAAGAGACTAAAGAGCCTACAAAGGCTCGCAAGCCTTGGTTTGTCCACCTCTGACTTAGACAATGTATACATTAACTAGTTAAAGTTTATATTTCAGTTAAAGTTTTAAATTCAGTTTAAGTATACAGTCACTAGTAAATTTTTTAGTAGTGTTGGATTACTGGGTCGTTGTTGATATTTATATATTACAAATTCTTACTCTGACTCCAAGTGTGCTTTTAACTGACCCACAAGTAACAATCGACAACAGGAACCTTTATTGATAATCACAAATTTTACGACACTCTATGACGAATGGCACTCGGATATAGCATCGGGTTTGAAGGATCACTAGCTATCGATTGGTTCTAACAACGGGGAATTTGAGCTGGTTGTTTTCTTGCTATGACTTGTATTATACTTGCTAAACTTTTCCTTTAACGCTCTCTGATCAATAATTAACTTTAGTCTCTCCTTTAATTTTCTTTGACAACTTTCTTCAAATATCTCAATGACTTCTTCTCGTACTGGTTCTAATCTATTCTCTCTGACAATTTTTTCCGACAATTATTCTCTAGCAATTATTCTTTTGACAATTCGTCTCGGTAAATTTGCACAATTTCTATTTCAATTTCTTTTCTCAGAATTTCTTGTTATTATTTTCGTCATCACAATTTCTGTTACAATTTTTTCGACTCCCTCTTCTGTCTCTGTTTCTCTTTTATATAACTCATCAATTTGTGGTACTTGTGCTTATCTTTCTGTTTTGTCAAATCTTCTTTTGGGACACTGCACACAATTTTTGGTTTCCCACTATCTCTGATAGCTGTCGAAATAATTTTTAATTTCCCTTTTCCATTTATCCACCTTTTTTATTCGAATCCGCTACCTCTGACAGGCTGTCGAGATATCTATTTTTCTGTTTTTGTTTATTGGAATTTGAAATTTCTTTTCACTCTTTTTGTACTTCTTAATTAATGATGACCTTTGTTTTAATTTCTTGTTCGCTTTCTTTTGTTTGATTCATTTCTTTACTCATTTCTTTACTTCCGTTTCCTTTTCCGAGTTCCCATAGATCGTCCCGTTTGTCATGACTATTTTCCCCAGGTAATATTATTTATTTATCAATTGATTTTTTAGGTATTCTCAACAGTAGTAAAATCTTTAGACAATAATAAAATAATAAAATGTATATTATATCTAGGTAGTATGCTGTATTGCAACATGGCATACTAGAATAACATTTATGTATTTTATTAGAGAATGTATACATTATCTAGTTAATTTATATATTGTCTAAGTTTATACTTTAACTGTAGCGTATATTAAATAATCATTTTTACTAATTTGTAATTTTTCACCTTTTTTCCAGCCAATTGATCATAAAGGATACTGTCACTTTATTACCGCTTACTTGGGAGAAAACTTCCCTCAGTCAATCCGAGATAAACTATTTCTTTCATTCATGAGACGTCATTCGAACTTGGAGATTTATAATTATGAACAAAATAAGGCACCTACATTAAAATCGAAAACCAATGAAGATAATAGTAAAAAGATAGTTTACGAGAGTCGAATTCGAAACAATAGTTTAAATGCAGCTAGCACTAATGCAATACTGAGTAACCTTACTGAAAGATTAAGCGCTATTGCTCATAGCTCCACAATTTTATCATCAAAATCTATTTTTTCACCATATGTTTGTCGCAATAACTTCCAATGTTGTCAAACATCCATTTCACATCAGAGATGTCGGACTTTGCCTCTTAATCATATCGATTCTACTTTTAATGTTTTCGGGAAAAAGTATAAGTCGAACTTAGGTACTTTTCTCATATTAATTTTTAATAATTAATTTAGATATATCATAGGTTCCGCTCATAGTCATCCCTCTCTTGTTACTCATGCTATTCAGCCAATATTTCCCAACGATGACACCCCAATCCATCATTCCCGTTCCTCCTCTAAAAAGTCAGGTATATCCAATTACGATCTTCTGATATTTGATATTAATATTTCATGATTTTAAACTTTTGAATATTTATTAAATTCAGAACAAAAATTAAAAACTAAATTTAATGTTTGAAGTATCTTTGACACCTCTTGAACAACAATATATTTAACTTTATTGAAGCCTTGTAATTGTACATTTCACTTTTCTTTACTTCACTTAATGATTCGTTTATTTTTTAGACATTGCTAGTTATTTTTTTCTAAATGGAGGTTACTTTCGAAATTTTATTATTGAAATGTTCCTTTGGTTGAGATCCAAGAGAGAATTTTGTTTTTTGGATAATAAAAGAGCCATTAAATTCATAGTTGGATAAGTTTCATAAAATACAGGTTTTCTTTTTCATTTTTAATCATGTTTTTGTCCACGTCTTATTTTTAATGGGTAATATTGTATAATAAATTTTGGGAGTTATTTGCAAAACAGCTTGCTCAGATCCGTGCAAAACCAAGTTGTATATTAATACACAAAAACCTCATTTCTTTTTTTGCATTTAATGTTTTGTGGTTCATTTTAATTACTCTTTTATTATTTTCCTTTTAGTTAATAAATCTTTACCAATAGAATGACTATTTCGCATATAATTTGTACTGAAAAGTAATATTTTTGAATTTGTAAAGATATTGCTAAATTTGGATTTAATTTAAATTATTCACCTATAGTATTAAATTTGTTTGTTTTAATAATGTAAAATATCGAATCTTCAAACTACCATAGCAGGACGTCTAATTGCTCAGATAGTAAATATAAAAAATATGGAAAAACTGAATTGATAGAACATCTTGACTCGCCTTTGATATGTATTAAAAAGAAAGTGAAAATGATATAAAAATTAATTAAATTTAAAAAGTATTAAATTTAGTAACAGGACGACCAATGTACCTAATGATTATTACAAAAGAAATGAATAACGTCCTTAATGAATCCAAATTATTTATAACGCAGAATTTAAAGAGTGAATTTTATTATGTTGAACTTCCAAAGTTTACAAAAATGAAAGCTGCATTTTTGACAAAAAAATTAACAATATTTTATCACTTGACTGTCATTTTGAATAGCTGCCGCTCCCGTTACTTTTCAGAAGGTAATGGCTAGCACCATTTAATTGAAAAAGAATGAAGTTATGTGGTAGCAATCAAAGAAAAATAATTTGGCAGCTGCATAAAAGGAAAGCTGAAAAAATTTAATATTGGCTTTTATAAATTTTCTAAGTGGAATTCATGTTGGATATATAATGTTTTGTAAATGATTTTTAATATTTTAATTATTATTATTATATTTTTAATTAACTTTTACCACTTATGAATATAGTGAAAGTTTTATAATTATTAATAGGTAGATATGTCATTACTGACGTTACCGTCCCAAGTTCCTTAACCCTCTTCTAATAATTACATATAGGGACAGGTACGAGTTGACATTTGTTGTTATTGTACAATATACGATTTACTAATGTTCTCAAGAGAATAGCAATAATTATATTTTTTTCAATTTCACAGGATCTATAAATACTAATTATACACAGATTTTCTCGCTGTTTAAAGCTGTCTCGAAAAATTATTAAAACTTTTTGATCCATAAATTATAAAAATGGATAAAAGAAACAGAAATTAGTCAATAAGTAATGAAGAATGTAGTAGATTGTTATATTTTTAATGTTTTTATTATTTATAACAAAATCCCAATTAGCATTTTTTTGTTATGACAGTATTTGTTCCCGAAATGTCGAGGAAACGAAATTTTAAAAAAAAACTATAGTAAATTATCGCTATAGAAAAATAAAAATAAATAAAGAATTAATAATACATTAGATACGAAATTTCAAAGTGTGGATAATAAACAATAAAATCCTATTTATTCAACACTTTCCAAAAATCTACTATTTAACCAGATTATTGTCCCGAATTCCATCTCTATTTTACTGGACAGAAGAACAAAGAATAATTCCAATTCAAACTATATTAAGTTTCATAGTGGCAAGTAATAAACAATAAAATTCTACCTATTCGACATTGTCTAAAAAATCCTTTAATTATAACAATCTCGATCTAAACTAGACGAAATTAATAATATTATGCATATTATACCATCCGGCGAATCGCTCTTGTCAAGGAATCACCGAAAATCCCCAAGGCTAATTAAGGTCCTTAAGATTTTTGTTCGTTAATAAAAGTTGTAAAGTTGAATTTGTTATTTGTATTTCGTTAATTTGTTAATCTGTAAATATCAACAAACGCATTACCTCTAAAAACACACATTCACTCCAGTTGTCCTGAAACTGTTTTTTACAGGAGACTTGGCTGGGTACTAACAGAATTACTACACTACAACTTATGACAAATAAATATACAATAAACGAGAAAAACAACATAACAAAGAAAATAAAGATTTTTCTGATAACATCAACTAATAAAAAGAATTATGAAAAGAATTGCAGAGAAAAAATTATTTTTGTTTTAATTATTTGATTGAATCATTAAAATTTGCCTTCTTTGGCAAGCCGATTTTTTGATCAAATTAATAAAATAGATTCATATTCTAATTTATTTATTGTTAATAAAAATATTTAAAAGATTTAGCAATGGGTGATTATGCAAATTCGAAGGTCTTCCTATCCTTACTGAAAGATTAGCTCGTTAATGATTATAATAATTTTATTATAGCACCAGAATATAAATCTTTATATGATATTAAAAATACCAAAAATATCAATTTAAAAAGAAAACGAAAGTTTAAAAATCTAAAATTGGGTGCAACTTCATTTTCAAAGAATTTTTAATTAAATCAGTTTTATTATTATTATTATTATTATTATTATTATTATTATTATTATTATTATTATTATTATTATTATTATTATTATTATTATAAATATCATTATTATTATTTTAAGTGGTGACAATTAATCGTTATTTATTTTACATTAAAAGTTACATAGAATAAATGAAAATTTCATTAAAATTTTTTTTAAATTTTTCAGATAAAAAAATTGAAAATGAAATCTTTTGTGAAAAATCAGCTCTGACTTTGTCGAAATCAAATAACTTAGATATTGTTAATAGGCCTTTAACAGATCAAGACAAAATTGATATGAAAGATTTGTTATGTTACTTGAGTTTACTGGAATCTGGGAAACCTGAAGATAAACTGGAGTTTATGTTTCGATTATACGACACTGATGGAAATGGAGTTCTAGATAAATCTGTAAAACTTATTTATATTTACAATTTTAATATAGTTATGTTGATTAGATTATTTTTGTAAAGAATTTTTATTATAAAAAAACTACATATGCTATAATTAATCACACTAAAATAAAAAAAAATAATGATTCTTTTATTGTGTCCTGACTACAATATAGGCTTATTTAATAATATCTTTTAACTAACAATCAACAGTATAAATTAATACTAAAACAACTAATAGTTATTCTTTTATTAGTTAAAAAAAATTCTAAGTCATTTGATTAAAATGATTTAATACTAAATTGAGAAATCATAGCATTTTCAATTACTAGGTCTCTCAAACTGCGATCCTTCAATCTCTTACTGTCTCTGAGGAATTTTATTATATCAAAAAATTCAATGAAATATGCCTATTTAACGCATATGATTGATAAACTACTGTCCCTCGTTTAATACGGAAAATAGTTTCGGCTAGATCACCGTATTGAACGAAACGGTGTTAAGCGGGACTAATAAATGTATGGAAAAGAGGATATAGGCTCATTTTCAGAAATAGAAATGAAATAAATATGTACTTATTACTTTTGAAAATTTCGTTTAAAAAGTTGATCGAGTAGAACCTTTCTTTAGCGTGAAGCGAGGGATGGGTGTCCATTTAAATTTCCTTAAATGAGAAAAAAATTAATTCCATGACAAAAATTAATTTCCAACAGAAAATTCTTTAACACGTTCACGCCGGCACCGATTTTCATGCTGCGGATCATCTGGCGGCGCAGTTTATGTTTTTGAACAAAAGTTATGTTTATAATACGTTATTAATATAATTGTAATTAAAAATAAATGTTTTTGATGAATATACGTTAAATTTTCTAAGAATACGTTTAATAACACAATCAAATACATTCCACCGGTGGTATGCACCGCCAGATGGGACAGATTAGTGTGGGCCACCGGTGATCCGCGCCGGCGTGAACGTGTTAAAATCATATAATATAAAAGTATGAAAATATAATCACTGTAAAGAAAATATGATACACTAGGATGACACTAAAAAGTACTATGAAAAATTATACATTCAAAATATGAATTAATCAACTTTCAATTGATATGGTACATCGGAATATGTGTATGAACTTGATTAAAATTTTTATATTTTAAAATGTTTATTTTAAATCTAATTTTTTTAATCATTTTAATTTTTGAATGACTTAGTGATTTAAATAAAGGCTGCAATGTAATATTTAATGCAATTTCTAACTGCAGACTAGTTTTAAGAAATTCGATCCCACTCGGAATCGAACTTAGTAGCTTTGTGACCAAACCGTAAAATATGACATATTTGCTACTTTGCCATGTCAAATATCGCATTTGTTTTACAAATTTCAATAAACGTACATACATTTAATATCTTTCAAATTAGGCGTTTGAGTAATTCATTGCTCTGTTATCCACTATATCCACAAAAATAATACTTGACAAATATTAGGACAATTTTTTTCTGTAAGGATAATATAATGATGGTCATATTAAACCATAACTGTTAAGACATAATTTTTTGTTGATTCAAATAACTTGCTATAAAACTTGATATCTAATTAAAATAAATTAATTATGTATTTTAAACACTTATGAAAAAAAATTTTAATGTAAACTTTAAAATATTTTAATGAAAATATCTAATTCCATCTGTAAACCGGTATATGTTCAAAGTTTTTTGAAGTCTTTGGATATTTATACGTCCTGTTGAAAGTTTCTAAAATAAAATTTTGATATTTAATTTTTACCATTAAAATATACTTTAAAACTTATTTTAAAATTGCTTTATCATAACGAGATATTTTTCATAGGAAGTTGAATGCATAATTAGCCAGATGATGAATGTTGCTGGATATTTAAATTGGGATACGGAAGAATTATTGCCGGTATATTATTTTAATTTTAATATCAATTAATAGAGTTTTATTTGACTTTTTAAAAATATATCGATTTCTTTTATCTTCATTTCACTTTTGGACTATCGATCAATGCCTTTTTTCTTGTTTATTTATAGTCTAAAATAGAGTGCGAATAAAGGGAATTTAGAAATAATTATTTGTGAAGATGAAAAAATTCATTGATAAAATATATTACTTTGTTATTTAATCTATACATTTTTGTCATTTAATGACTTCTCTTCTAACTATCTCTTCACTTTTCTTGAATTTTATTTCAAAATATATCTTAATTTTTCGAATTGAATTATTACATTTAATGCTTTCAGATAACATTTCATTACATTTTAATTGATATTTACAATTATTCATCGTGTTTATTTCTTTAAACTAAGACTTGTAATATATTCCCTAAAGACCATTTATGTGAAATCTTTTAGATTCGAATATATAAATTTTAAATAGTTATTGTTAATGATATTTTATTTGTATATTTTTCTATTTTTCTATTTAAAAGTAAACATGTTAATAAAATTTTAGATCCTACAACAAATGATGAATGAAATTGATTATGACAATGATGGCGAAGTAACATTGGAGGAGTGGAAAAGAGGTGGAATGACAAATATCCCATTACTTGTATTACTCGGTTTGGATACTGTAAGTACACAATTTTTTTAATTAAAAATATAAACATTTCATCAAATTTAATTTTGAAATTTGAAATTGCTCAACTTAAATTTAAAAACCAATTAAGAGTTAAAAATTAAAAATTTAATATAAAATATAGAAATGGAAAATTTATAAGTAAAATCAATTATAGTTAAATTTTCCCACAATTTATAAAACTTTAAAAATTTATAAGTAGAATAATTTTAAATATTTATTTTAAACACTTCCATAAAACTAAAGAGGATAGACAATATTAAAAACAAACTTTTATTATTGTCTAGTAAAATTGGAAAAAAATATTTCTAACTGAGAAGCGTGGTGAGTAAGTTTTAAGTATTACATTTTTTACAGTATATTAATATATCAAACTATTAAAGCAATATAAATATTTATTTAAAAATTATTATTCCATGTTTTAAGCTTTTTAATGAAATCATTGAAGTTTTACAATAAATCAAATAAGTATTTAACATTTCTTTACTTTTTAAAATATATTTAATTTCACATTCATATTTTGGAAACAATAATTTTACCAATTTGTTATAATTTAAATTTTATATTATTTATCCAAAGTAAACGTTTCTTTTAAATTAACTAAATTTATAAATCTTTAAAAATTACAACAATATAAATTTATATATATTTATTCAGGAGAATAAATAAATTATTGAACATCACTTGATAAAGGCTGCGGAAATTTTGTGTTGACTTTTAGTTTATTTTCATTTTCAAGCACCGACACACCTAAGTAATTTGTTTTCGCGACACCAATTTATATTTTCGCCTTTTTGCAGTCATTTAATCGTCTTTTGTACTTTGTTTTAGAAATGATTCATTAGACTAAAATATAATAAACCTAATCCTATGATTTCGTTTCCGATATATTTTATATAAATGTTATTTAATTTAACGTAATCATGTGTAAATAAGTTAGATTTAAATTTTATTTAGAATGTGAGAGATGATGGCAAACATGTTTGGAAACTGAAACATTTTTCTAAATCTACTCATTGCAGCCTTTGCCACAAAATTCTAGTAAGATTTGGTCGGCAAGGCCTCTGTTGTGTATGTACGTATTTATTTTTATGATTTAGAAATCTTTAGACAATATAATAATTCTACTATGTTGCTGTTATACAAACTGGTTTGAAAATATTTTCTCTATTATTTTTGTGTTTTTATTTGGCAATTAAATTAGTATAAAAAATTTTCATGATCATTTTATATGATTAAATAAAGTTATAATTTTCAATATAAATAGTAGCAAAAACATGGTGCACTTTTTTTAATTTAACACGTCGGAAAATGTTGTTGATATACAAATAATATACCCGTTTGCAATGAATAAATGCATCTATAATATACGTTTGTGTGTACAACCAATTATAGATGACGCATCATTTGTGATTAGTAAATAGTTTATTTGTAAGTTTATTTAAGTCAAGTAATTTTTGTTAATTTAAAGTAAACTTTAAGGCTTCAATTTTGATCCATTTAGATATGAGATCATTATTCAATCTCTTAAATATTACTTCAACATCGGACAGCAAAGTTGATAAAGAAATTTCATGATAATGTGAAATATTAAAAATCTAATAAATTTTTTAAAAATTGAAGATAAATTTTACGAAATTATGTCAAAGTTGAGTTTCCAGAATTTTTGTCAAAACGTTTTTCTATTATTTTTTTCTATAAATTTCTGTAAATAATTTATTATAGTGCATTATTCATTACCACGATTCTACATATCGAAATTTGGCATGCATATTTTACTATGTGTTATGTTTTTGTGTCAGTTTATTTTTTCTACCCATTTCTATATTAAATGCGTTTATTCATTGCAACTCTAAAAATCAATTCACATGCAAGTTTGTGTGTTTATATTATATAATCTTACTGTTTTTTTAACATTATTGATGCGTTTATTCATTTCAAACGGGTGTATAAATAAAAGAACTCACGAGTATATTCTTCAGTATGAAAGTATGCAGCAACGTATTAAGCCAAGCTTTTCCAAGCCCCGACAAACCTAAGTAATTTTTTTACGACACGCCAATTCATATTAGCGCATTTTTGCAGTCGTTGAATCATCTTTTGTACTTTGTTTTAGAAATCTCTTCATTAGACTAAAATATAATAAACTATTGAATTGAAATTAAAAAACTTGAAATAAGCTACTTATATAATATTTAGTTTAATAAGAATAAAAAAATCCAATGAAAATATTAAAATAAATGTAAGCAATGATTTTTAGAATTAAATAATTTTTTTTAATTTAAACTTACTATTTAAGAATTATCACAAGTATTTTTTTTAAAACGGGGTAATTTAAAATTTTTCCCACAACATACCATCTGTCCACCACTGTATTAAAAATCTATGTGTAAACATAATTCTTTTTATAAAATAATCTCAAAAATAAATTTCACGTTGTTTTAATGTTTTCTAAGAAAATTTGCTTTAGAGACATTTTTCAACTCTAATAACAATTTACTTAGGAAATTAGCCAAAGATTCAACTCATCTGACGATCTGCAGGTTCACAGACGACAATTCTAAAGTATTCAAAACTAAGAAAAGAAATATAAATTAAAATACCACTTTGTAAATTGATTCGTGTATTTTATATTTACAAAATGACAGCAAATATGCGATATCATTGTTAATAAGTGTAAATGAAAAGTTAAAATATATATTTCCATCTAAGTGACACGAATTATTTATGTTAATCTACATAAAATGTGTAAATTTCTTTATTCGCTAATATTAATTTTAAGATTTTTAAATTTTATAATTTTTAAATTTAAATAATGTAAAAATTTTAAAAAAGTAATTTTGGATTCAACAATGTAATCATTTTATATCAGTGATTCCAATCGAAATCATTATTTCTAAATTCAATTTTTATTTTTTGTAAATATTTAACTAATGGCGCCAGAGAATGTGAATTGTATGTTTTCTAAAAATACAATAAAAAAATTATGTTGGATTTTTTTTTGTTAATATAAGAAATATAAAAATTGATTATACTTTGTTTTCCATAAAAATTTGGCTAAATAATTTATTTACTTAAAATATATTGGTTAAATACTAGTTTAAATGTAACACTGGATTTTTTCCCCTTAATTTTATTAATTACCATAATCCTATTTATAATGAAATTGTAGAAATTTTGTATTCTGTCAAGAAATCTTTTTATTAAATTCTTTAATAATACTTTTTCAAGGTTTTTTTGAATATTTTTTCTTTCAAATTATTTTAAGTTTGATCTTGATTTCTCTGTTATACTAACATCTGCATATCTGCATATACCTCTCCATGAGAAAAAGATTTTAAGTTGAGCAAAATATCTGAAATTTTGCACTTAGGCTAATTTGACTACTCTGAATTTAGGGGAAATATTATTTTTTACTGGAGACTTCCCACTAGACGGTAGACAATGTCGAATATTTTCGAGAAAAAATTACTCCATAACCAACCATGCAATTTATTTTTTTTAATTATTATGCACAAAATCATTTTATAGACTGTATTAATAGTCACAATATTTTTTGAAGCGGTCCGAGCACTTTGAATATGCAATTTATTCAATCAAAATATAGTATTCTATCCACTGTTATCGTCACCTCAATCAAACTCATACTAAACAATAATTAAAGTAAATCAACTGGCAGCGATATCATTTCTTAAAACTTTTAATTTGTTTTAAATAAATAAAAGTGAAAAACGTGCAAAAAACAAAGCAACCGTAATCTATTAACCATCGAAATCGAAGCACTTGTATTGTCGAATATAGGAAGGAAAGTGATATAATATAAATAAATAATATGTATTATAAATTTATCAATTAAGCGGAAATCTAATGCACTTGAAAGGCATTATTACTTTTGAAAATGTATCTTGTTGGGCTTCAACAAGAGAGACACAAAAATTATTTGAATAAAACAATAAAAACATCAAATTCACAATAATAATTGACAATCGGTTATGCCCTACTGATAAGTAATGAATATTTGAGAATGGCATTTAATTTCAATACTTATAAATTTTGGTTACACTTCAAATATTCTCCCATTCTTGAAATGAACACAGTGATGATTCCTTATATTTTACTAATGGGAAATGAAAGAGTACCAACCAGTTCATGATTAAATTAACGAATAATGATCTTCAGACCTGTTTTTAATAAAGATAATTGAAAAAGTAAAACTAATAAAATAAAGAACTTTATTTATGAAATTGTTATGAAATTTCTCGACGTTTTTCATTTCTGAGAAATATAAAAATAAAATTTACGATTCTCAATATTTTCAGAATTCATGAAATAATTTGTGGCGTTTTATTGAAATAAATTTAGACTTTATTTCATAATTATATAAATTTAATCAAAAATTTAGTTAAAAGTAACATCAAATCATTTAAATTATCCAAAGGTTAATTTCCAAACTCATAAAGTAATAATCAAATGAATTTAAATAAAAAATACTTATAAATTTAATTTTTGTTTAAATGATGTTTGAAGAAGTACATATAATAGTTTCATTTATACGCCAATAATTGTGAAATAAAGTTTTTACTTATTTTGAGTCGATGTTGACCGAATTATTATAATGAATACTGCATTTAATCTAAATAATTTTCCTCTCACTTCATGCAAATAGTTTTTTGTTGAATAAGAGCACCTTTTGAGAAAAACTTTATTTTGGAAAAAATATTTAATGAAAAAAATGTAATTAAATAAAATTTTAAATATTACATTTTTCATTAAACTCGTACTTTAAATGAATAATACATTGTCATAAATGTGAATTTAACGGAATTTTTGTTTACTAAATTTTACTAAGTAGCGAAACTTGTGTAATTTACTTAATGAGAAATTTCTAAATATTGCATTGCTTAATAATATTTTTTAAAATAAAACTCTTCCTATTCACTTCAGTTTACTAGTTACTTCCACTCAAACCTTTTAAAACTTAAAAAAATACTGAATTTTATGGCATTAATTATAGGAATATTAAAATAACCAATAAATGACATAATAAGCCTTCGCTGCAGGTAAAATTTTGATTTGATACCAAATGACTGAACGAACATTTTGAACTTTATATCCAATTATTTCTGTGGTATTTATATTTAGTCATTATAAGTAGATGTGTCGCATCCACACCACACCTCCCTTAGAGCATATTTAGGTCGACTCCGAATTTTATGTAGGTCACGAAAATATATGGTTTTTATATACAACAGATGTTTAGTTTCCATGGAAATTAGCTCTTAAGTCTCTAAATTAAAAAGTAGATGACGCCATAATATAACATTTTCTATATTTTATGAAAGTCACATTACTCTTATATTATAGAATTAAAATCGTATGCCTTAACACTTGGTGAGTCAGTGAATAGCATCATCATCTGGGTTCTTTAGACAGAAATATTTGTGATCATATTCATTATTTCATTATTCCTTTCGATCGATATTTTTAATTTATTTATATTTCATTTCTTTCTATATAGTAAGTTGCCAACGTATTCTAAAAATAACTACATAAACATGAAACACCAGACACGTAGGGAGCAACGTTCCCTCTAAGCTGCGCGCGTGCGCGCGCGCAGCAAAATTATTTTCAGCGCAGTATATTTAATTCAACCGTTTCATGGCAGTTGTTCCTAGTAAAAAGCACACGGAAATTGTCGATGTAAATGGACCACTAGCAGCGAAGACCGGTTATCTACTTAGTTTTCAACATAGTCGCTACAGTTATAGAATACAGTGTCGTTTTAAAACTCTTACAACCACGTTATAGCATTTTGACGCTCATTTGAATTTAAAGGCTGCTCAGCGCAGCTGACTTTGCGCGCACTGCTGCTTATGGCTTAGAGGGAACATTGGTAGGGAGACCAAAAAATTCCACACACGAACCCAAAGTGATAAAAATAATGAGCATTATCACCATGAAAATAATAACAACTAATAACATTACAAGCATCAATAGGGGGTGGATGAGACACATCCGTTTACTGTTATGTTGAGGTTGTTGCTAGTGATTTATCAAATCAATGACTACTATCTGACTCCAAGCGTTTTTATTCAACAACAATAGCAAATTCCGAACAATATAACTTAATTGAATACAACAAATGGTTATAACGATTACAATGACACCAGTTACTGAATTGTTTTTCTTTGCTTTTCATTTTTCCGACTGTTCTAATGATTTATTTATTATCTTGTGTAAACTCTTAATATAGGGAATTTCTATTTCCATATATTGTTTTTGTTTTACTCATTTTTTCTTACTCATTTGCACTTATTAATTAAAAACGACCTTCTCACGTTCCATTATTCGATTTCATTGATCTTTTTCGTTTTCAATTTCTTCGCTTCATTCATTTTTTTCGAATTTGAGAACATGACGTCATTTAATTGCAGTCATTTTTCCCCCGAAAATCTTTATTCATTTTGGAACCTTATTTACTTTTTTTTGTTATTCAGGTTATATAAATAAATTTTGTTTATTGGAAAAGTTAATATTGATTTTTATCTATTTTATGTTATTTTAATATCATTACAACTAATATTCTGGATACAACATTCACGCCGGTAGTCCCGCAACAAGTTTTAAAAGACTCTACCGAGTTCTTACAGTTTCCCCAATATACAATAATCACAATAAATATTAAGTTTAGTAAATTACAAACTATTGAAGACACTTTAAAATCTCAACGATGTTGCTACCAGGAAAATATCGTTTTATATTGTGCTATCACTATAATATTTACTATTTTTTAAATTTCAAGTCTTTTTATTAGTAAAACAAAGTTAATATTTTAAATGTTTTTAGTTTGCTTGTACACTGTGCACGAAAGATGTGTTCAAAATGCTCCAGCCTCTTGTATTCAAACATATACAAAATCTAAAAAAAGTGATCAGGTGAATTTTATTTTATGTTTTCAAATAATTTTTAATTTTTGTCATGTTTAATTGAGATTATTATTGATATTTCATTTATTTTCATTTTGATAAAAGATCAAATAATTTTTTTATATTATTCAACACAAATTTTAGGATTAACTTTTTCAAATGTTAATAAAGACGAAATTTTGTATTGAATATGATAAAAGAATAATTGACATTTTATGAAAATGAAAATTTATAAAACAAATCAAATTGACAAAGAAATTAAGAATTTTCCTAATATAAATACAATGTCAATGGAAAAGAAATCAGTTGTGAAATTTGAAAAAAAGTTCTTATAATAAATATTGATGTCATTATAAATATTAAATATGGTTTTAAAATCATAAATGAGAAATATATAGTTAGCAATTACATACAAAAAGAATTTAAATAAACAGGATAAATAGAAAGTATGACATAAACAAAGATAAGTGAAGAAAAATTTAGGAAATTCTTTTTTTCTCCTAGTCAATTTCCCTTAATTAATATATATATGACATCATTTATTAAGAGTTTAATTGAATTATTTGTGATCTGGAGATCTAAAAATATTATTATTATTATTATTATTATTATTATTATTATTATTATTATTATTATTATTATTATTATTATTATTATTATTATTATTATTATTATTATTATTATCATCATTTCAATCTTCAGAAACTTATGAATAATTGTTAACATGTTACTACAATTACCCTTGTATTCCATCCAAAGGGGTTAATCCAAATGATTAAGCACAATTTACGTACTACGTTCTGTTTTACTTCGACGGTAGACGATTAGTTAAACATAATAAAACAATTTAATTATAATCCTTCTAGTTAAAATTTATTTAGACTCTAATTGAAATAATTTTATATTAACCGTTTGCGGACGGTAGGCCAGCAGTGCTGGCCTTAAATGGCTTAATTAAAATTAATTCCGTCCGCAAACGGCTAACATTAGTTTTTATATATCAAATTTAAATTTGCAGCTACGGCAAATTACATAAAGTTTGAAAGTTTTCTTTATTTATTTTAAATCCCTCAACCAATTCCAATATTTCAATTACCTTCAAAATATAAAATAAAAATGATCAAGCACAATTAAATATTTATTATTCGAATAACAAAACCTTCAGTTGTAAAAAAACTGAAGCAGTAAAACAACAGTGGAATTTAACAAATTTAAATAAATAATTAAAAATTTCAAAATTGATAGTGCTACTTTTCCGCCTGAAAGGGCCATCAATTTTCACCAAGCTTTAACAAACATTATTTTACTTGAATAAGTATTTTTAAATTTTTACCAAAAAGAATTCTGAAATTAGTATTATGTTTAAGTCACCATATTTAATTGACTTATTCAGGAATGATTCAATGACAATAAATTAAAAGTTAAATAGAAATTGTGCTATTCAAATAAAAATTCCAAAATAAATTTACATGTTCATAGGCCATCCGATGTTTCATATTAAATATTATTTTTTTTCAGTTGTTAGAACATCATTGGATCGAGAATCATTATCCTGCAAAATGTATAAAATGCAAAAAGACTACAAAATTAGGGGCCAAATCCGGATTTCACTGTAGGTGGTGTAAAAGAACTATTCATAAATGTTGCATGGACAGTTGGAGACAAACCTGTGATTTAGGAGACAACAAGGAACATATTCTTCCACCGATTTGTATATACCCAAGTGTTTTGGTATTAGAAATTTGTTTTTATATTATATATGATTTCTAAAAACAATTATTTACAATTTGTGTTCTTTATTAGTTGTGGAAAGTTTTCATCCTTGGTATAGGTCTTAGTGAAGCTACGGTTCTCCGGATTTTGTTCGTTTAATCATTGCCATAATTTGACTCCTTTGACTACCCAAACTGATATTTATATTTGACTGTTTACTGAAATTAAAGCGCAAATTAAGATTTTCGTTCAAAACAAATTTCAAAAATATGATATTGGTCGGTTTTAATTTGAATAACTAAGGAATGGAAAATAATTTTATAAATCATAGTCAAATAACAATAAAAATTTCAATAATATTTGTCAATTGGAACAATCAGCAATAATTTATTGGCATATTTGTTTTATTCTTTCATGTCCAGCAGGCGAATACTTCACTCATTTACTCCCAAATTTTCAAAAATAATATTTTTTGAAAAATATTATTAATATTAAGGAGTTATATTATATGTCAATTTTAGCAAAAATATTGCAACTTATTTTTTATTAAATTTAAAAATCGATCTTCAATTAAGGATCAAAGTCGATACCATTTATGTCCAGTGATGACAAATTTTAAAATTAGAACTGTAAAATATACTAATACCCATTTGGGGGTTAATACATTGCTTACCGGTCATGAGATAACTCATGCTTTCTGTCTGGACATCCTTAGATGCTATCTGCCACGATCTATTTGAACTATTTCATTGAATTAGTTTTTACCTCTTTCTTCAAAATATTAATCTAGATATATTAACTCTGAAAGTTTTATGAAAATATTATGAAAATGTGATAAAATATACTCATTAATAGTAGAATACAAAAAATAGCAGCCGGAAAAACTAATTGGCCGTCGGGGTAAGTTTGAAAAAAGATTAGGTCTTCAATATGTTAATCAATTTTAATTGTTCCCAATTTGATAATACTTATTTGACTGAAATTAATTCACAATTAATTAGTTTATCATTTTGTATTTACACAATTCAAATGTTTTCATTATTTTATATAGTCTATGGGAGAAAACTAAATTTCTTTTACATACAATAATATAATATCAATGCTAGGAATGTTATCCCATAAACTCATATAAGTAAAAAAGTATATTTATTAATAAGATGAGATGTTTATAAAATTCTGCGAACACGAAGCGTGGGAAAGTCATGAGATCATAAAATATAAAATTTGACTATTTTTTGGTAATAATTTATTTGATCGATATTCTGGAAGAAAAATTTTCAATTTCACCAATAAAAACTGATTTATACATTAGTGGGAAAACCTAAATATAGAAATGGAATGTACCCATTGCTCTATGATAATAATAATAATAATAATAATAATAATAATAATAATAATAATAATAATAATAATAATAATAATAATAATAATAATAATAAAGATAATAAAGATAAACATTACAAAAAAAATTTTTTAATCCATAATAATAATAATTATTATTATAATTATAATTATAATTATAATAAACAACAACAATATTTATTATTTCAGACCCTCAAAAAATATATCAAAATATTAATCTTATAGTCTGACAAAATCTTTATTTTAATATAGCAAAAATGTTTGTTATTTTAATCTGGATGAATTACATAGATAATTTTGTAATATTCACTGAACTTGCTCAACGTAAATAAAAATATTTATTAAACTAAATAATTATTATAGTATTATGCTAATTTTCTTTTATACAAGGAAAGAAAACAAACAGCCAAAAATAAAGACTTTTTGAATGTTGAAAAGGCAAACGAAAGCACAAATATAATGGATTACGCTACGGATGACGTCGATTGTCAAGAAAATAACACTGGAAACAACAGCAATTGTGAAAATATTTTATCACAGTCATCAAATTCACAATTTTCCATACAAGAGGTAAAGACTTTTATATGTATTAAAGGTTTTGTATTATTTTCAAAATTCCAATAACGTTAAGTATGCCAACAATGTACTTACTGGTTATAATGTCGGGGAGTTTTGAAAACGTGTATTTAATACATATTTTGTCGTTAAATAATCGAAAGAAGGTGACACTTATTTTTTTTGCTATTTTTATGATCCGCCCTTTTATCAATATTTCCATTTTAAAATTTTAAATTCATATTAACGAAATATTAGTATTATAAATGTACCTATGTATATACAATTAACATAATTATAATGAAGGTCCACTTATTTGAAATATATTACTACTTTTTGAAGTTTTCGTTTTACGAAAAACCTGTCATCATTTTTTTATTTATTAGAATTCAAAATAAAGTCAGTTAAATCTAGTTACTCATTTTATTTGTAACTGAAAAAAAGTGAATATATGTTACATATTGGCGCCTCAATTAAACGGAAAAAGAAAAAGGTGTCGAAAATGCTTATTTTTATCGATCTCTATTTTATTGATCTGAAAAATAACAAAAATTAGCCCAGACAAAAAAAACAAATACGCCATCTTGTAGAGGGGAAAGGTTAATTTGTTTCCTGCTGTTATATAGTTAAAAATAATAGTTTAATTTCGAAAATAGTAAATTTCATTTATTCATTTATAAAAGATATAAACATAAATAAAACAAAACATTAATTTTGTTTTAGATTTTTTCTCTGCAAAATCTTCAACAGCAACTTTAGAAAGGTTATAAATTATAAAAGAAATTATAAAAGGGGCCCATAAGATTTTTAGCCTTGGGCCCCCTCAATAGTAAATCCGTCTCGGTATGTAAAAATAAAATAGTTTCTTATTTGCAGTGATCAACATGAAGAGGAGTTACAAATATAATATGTAATATAATTAAATACTGCAAATAATTAAAGGATGTAATAAGTTTTTATAATTATTAGTTAGATATTTGAATTGGTTTAAATAAGTGAGTTGGCACGTTTTATGAAAAATTAAAAACTTGTTGTATAATAATATAATTTAAGGTTGATTTGAAGAGTCTTAAAACCGAATTGGATATAACTATAATAATACAAAATTTGGGGCCCGCCAGTCGGGCCCTAGGCTTCAGCCTAAGGGTAAATCTAGATGTGTTTACATAACTCATTTTCCTTTTTCTATTTACTAGATTTGGTGGGGATCTGAAATTAACACTTTGGGAGTGTCTCTTGTTAGGCTAAAATTTATTATATTCACTTCATATTATTATTAAAAACAAATAATATGTCGGGGTTTAACAAGGGAGGCACAAAAATGAGGTGAAAATCGATAAAAACACCAAATTCAAAATAAAATTTAAAGTACAAATTATTAATTAAAAATCAAAAATTTTAAAAATGAATAATTTCCGGGGGAAACTGGTAATGGCGGATGCTAAATAATGAGACGAGTTTAACTATAATAAAATAAAATCAATGGGGGGTTCCTAAAAGGAATAAATTACAAAAAACAAAAATTAATTAACTAATGGAGAACCCGAGCTAATGGGAAACTCGAGCTAATGGAGAACCCGAGACAATGGAAAACCCGGGCGATTTGAGAAAATCTGAATTAGAAATTCAATTTTTGGAAGGAAAATAAATTAGCCGAATAAAATAAAAGTGACGCGAGCCGTCAAAGAAAAAGGGGCAATTTCCTTAAATTGCCAGGGGGGAAGTTAACCCAAACTAATTTGGCAAAATAAAGTCAATTACTAAGTGGGTATAAAAGCAACTGGCAAGAAAACAAAATTGCCAGTTGGTCGAAGAAAAGAAATTAGAAGTTTAGCGAGAGCGAAAAAAGAAACATTAAAGTTAGTAGAAATTAAATAATTTAAATCGAACGTACCAGAAAGGGACATCTCCCGTTGGAAGATTTATCCCTGCGTGAGATTTGTTGGCAAATTGAAAAGTGCAGACAAAACCTGGTTGTATAAAGTGTGAGTGAACTGATAAAAAGTGTAAAAAGTAGAACTGCACCAGTGTTAATAAAGATTTTGTGTTAGGTCGTTTATTTATTTTGAAAAGAACACAAAGGAGTCAGATAGTAGTACCGACTTACACTAAATACCCAACAAATATATTACAGACATTTATTATGTTTTTCGTATTTACAAATAAAATGAGTAACTAAATATAACTTTCGTTGGTTTTCCTTTGAATTCTAATATAAATAACGAAAAATAATGACAGGTTTTTGTAAATCAAAGTCTCCAAATATATGTAATATATTTCAAATAAGTGCGCCTTCATTATTATTATGCTAATTGTAAACATATCATAGATCTAATGAAATTCGTAAACCAAAAATGGCAATTTTGACAGAAGGGAGTAAAAACTGTTTAACTTTGTTAACGAAAAAATGTGAAATCCTATTACCTGATATACGTCATAATAACTGTCAACTATTACACAAAATTTATGTTTTGGTATTTTGTAAAAATGAAAATATAAACTATCAGGAAAATGTTCCCGATATTTTTTTATGTATTCAAAGTCCATTATATAAAGTTTAATTTATTTTTTTGTATTTTTTACCTTACCGATATTTGTTTTTTATAAATATTATTTTAAAACATTCTAGCAAGGTTCAAATCATAATCAAATTTCTTCATTTCAAATATGTGCGTTACCAGGAACTAAACCACTTCTAGTTTTTATCAATCCAAAATCTGGTGGAAAACAAGGAGCAAGGATTATGACTAAATTTCAATATATATTAAATCCTCGTCAAGTCTATGATCTTGTTAAAGATAAAGGTCCAAATAATGGATTACAGTTCTTTCGAGATGTTAAAGACTTTAGAATATTAATTTGTGGAGGTGATGGTACTGTTGGCTGGCTATTGGAAGCTATAGGTAAGATTTCAATACATCTTAATAGAACTTAATATTTATTTAGATAAATATGAATGGAATAATAACCGGCCTTCTGTTGCCATTTTACCTCTGGGAACTGGAAATGATTTAGCTCGATGCTTAAGATGGGGAGGAGGTAAGGTTTTACCAATTTGTATTATATTTGATACCTTAAAAGTTTAGTTCTTTAATAAATTATTTACATTTAAAATAAGTAACCCATATTACTATAACTTGAGATATAGCTGTAATAGTCAATGTTCACAGCGTTTTTTAAATTTTTGGTTAATTTCATTTAGTTTAGCGACCTTAATCAGGAATAAAAACCGATGTATATTTATAAACTTAAAATTTTTTTCTTTTGAAATAAAGTAAATCCATGGTAATTTTAAATATGCAAGGTATTATCATAAGAAATGGACATCCCATAAAATAGAAAAAAATGCTTAACATCATTAGGAACATCACATTGCAAGGACTACGAGTTAAAATACAAAATTTACATCGCTCTATCATAGGGTGGAGCTTATTTTTTAACTTTTGAAATATGATCTTCTTACCCTCTAATTTTGTTCCTATTTATGAAATAATAATTCAGACAACATATGAGCACAATTGAACAATATTTAGAGGTAGCTCAATGACGGTGAAGTTTCCAGCACTCTGGTCGTCAGACTCCGACGGGTCCATAATTGTATTCTTTCAGTGTAAAATATATTTCACAAGCCGTGTGGTTACTGGTTAGGGGGCTTTAATCATTTTTAATCATTACAATCAATAATAGCTGGAATTGTTCATTCAAACAAAATAAAACTAAACTTATGATATTACGTAATTATAATTATTATCATAAAATTTTTGCATCAGCTTAGTGTTTTTTAATTTCTAATAAAAGTAACTAACTTTTGCCCTTGATGCATGTAGGTTTGCTTACTTATTCACAGGTTAGAGGCAGTGCAATAGACTACCAAAGCTGACAGCCATTTTGCTAACTTAAGCAGAAGAAATACAATTTTTGTTTCTATTTATTATTAATGATTGAAATAGTGATAAATTTGTAAATGTGATTATTTTTTCATCAACACTACACTACAGCAAACCAGGTATTTGAAATTATTTTTAAATTTATACAATGTAGTATCACATGTTACAGGTTTATGGTTTATCTTAAAGTTTCAAATATGTGTAATTTGTGTGTGTATGTGTTTGATTGTGTAATGTGTATGACCTTATTTGACAATCTGTGTATTGCAGTGTGGAGGTTGACTGGTTGAGTCCAAATATTTTTAGAATTGTTGCAGCAGTATGGCAATTCAGAATGTTTGCTTGATTGAGGCATATTGCTCTACTTTATTAATACAATTATTGTTGAGTTAACACTGCTAAATAACTGTTTTTAATGTTTCATGTTTAAAATGGTAAAATTCGTGATTCCAAATGCCAAATGATTGATAAAAATGCCTTTTCTAATTTTTTTCAGACTAATTGAGCTGATAAAAAATGTCATCTATGGCACAAGCAACAAGATCTCAGAACCAGCTGTATCTTCTTGGGGACTCTGTGACTGTATTAACCGGCAGCAAGTTGCCGTCATTGCGTATGACTCTTGGATTCTTCCTGCATCACCATCTCGAACTGAAGGAAACCATAAGACAATCGTCGGCTGTTACCATCACTGAAATATCAAAGTTTTGGCTGAAAGCTAGAATCCCGATGAGAGAACATCAAAACTGTCAAACCAAGCTGGAGAAGACATTTGAGGAATGGCGTCTTCTCAAGAAGAACAAAACACGAGCTTCACCAACTCAACTCTCAAGAGAGGCGGCTTTTATTTCCAGACTCGATGATCTTTTTGATGTCGCTCACGCCGATACTCTGAACATGAAATCAGTTTTACAAGAAGATAAAGATTTCTTACTAGCACAGCGAGAGAAAGGAAGAAGAGGGTCGATGGCTGGGGTAGATGAAAAGCTTGCTTCCAAAGAGAAAAGGGCATCTGAAAGAGATAAGAAAATGCTTGCTAAGCGACAGCAAATGATTGAAATGAAACAGTTTGCAGAGTCTACAGTGGAATTGGCTTCATCTGGTTCAGAAAACAGTTCAACAGAAGACACAGAGAAGATGGAAACTGAGAGTGATGCATGTGAGGAGGCTGTTGGAAGTATAGCATTTAGGACACCAAAGAGAAAAAGGGGACGAAAAACTGTTGTCACTCCTGAACTTGCGGCAGCACTGGATCGAACAAAAGTTTCAGACCGCAAGGCCGTTTTCGTTATTGCAGAGACCGCCAAAAGCTTGGGACATAACATTGATGAACTTGCTCTAAACAGAGATTCAATTCGACGACACAGAGTTGAACACAGAGTCCAGAGATCAGCAAACATAAAGGCTGAGTTTCAGGGCAACGTTCCCCTTGTTGTTCACTGGGACGGGAAACTTATCCCTGACCTAATTGGAAAAGAGAAGGTCGATCGCCTGCCAGTGTTAGTGTCAGGAAAAGGAGTTTCTCAGCTACTCACAGTTGCCAAGCTTCCATCCGGAACAGGCGAGGCTGAGGCTGCTGCTGTTTTTGGAGCCATTGAAGACTGGGGCATAGCCAACAGTATCCGAGCTATGTGTTTTGACACGACCAACTCAAACACTGGTCGGATATCTGGTGCCTGTGTCCTCCTAGAGCAGAAACTTAAGAAGGAGTTGTTGTCGCTGGCTTGCAGGCATCACGTTATGGAACTAATTATTGGTGCAGTCTTCCAAGTTTGTATGGGAGCCACCTCCCACCAACTCTTCAAACGCTTTCAGGAATACTGGGCATTCATCGAAACGGACAAATATGAACCAGGGATTGCAACAGACGACGTGGCAAATCTAGTGGAAGACATTAGGCAAAGCACCGTCGATTTTGCCATCAAGCATCTTGAACAGAGCCAGCCGAGGGACGATTATAAAGAATTCTTGGAACTCGTGATTGTCTTTCTCGGTGCTGCTCCTGCCAGAGGAGTGCGATTCATGTTGCCCGGAGCAATGCATCATGCTCGCTGGATGAGTAAAGTCATATACAGGTTAAAGATCTGGATGTTCAAGGCTCAATTCAAACTTACTTCTGCAGAAGAAAGAGGAATACGCGATGTGTGTGTGTTTGCAGTACGCATCTACCTGAAAGCCTGGATCTCTGCACCTCAAGCATCCGGTGCTCCTTACAATGACTTTCTGCTGCTCAAGTCTCTGCTTGAATACTTGTCTATCCATTCTGCAATCTCAAAGCAAACATCACATAAGTTTTCCAATCATTTGTGGTACCTGTCACAGGAACTTGTTAGCTTGGCTTTCTTCGACGATCGCGTTAATTCGTCAACAAAGAGACTGATGGTGAGTGCAATGCAAAGCGAAGAAGAGCAAGATAAGGACCATTCAAAGAGAATTACAGTTGCTCTCGATTCCTTTAAGACCAAGTCAATGACCCTGCTCCGAATGCTGGAACTTCCACATGGATTCCTCGCGGTTGATCCTGATTTGTGGGAAGACAGAGATGATTTCAGGCAAGCAAAGGAAACAGTCAAGTCACTGAAAGTAGTAAATGATCATGCCGAACGTGGAGTTGCCTTAATTCAGGAATACAGCGGCTTGTTAACTCACGATGAATCACAGTTACAATTCCTCCTGCAAGTTGTCGAGGATCATCGTCGAATGTACCCTGACAGCAGGAAACAAACTATGTCTGGAGTACCACATAAACAATAAATGTGGAAATTGTTGAACTGACACCCTGAACTCTTCCCAAAACTGAACTGAGATTGCAATCTAATTGTGTTGAAAAATTTATACTGATTTGTTACAAATAAATTGAGAATTTATGTAATTTTCATAATTTTGGTAAATTTGAAGCACTTGAGCTACCCCTAAACACAATAATTTATTATTCAAACTTTTTATGTAGTGTTTCTATATTATAAGGAACAGATTAGGAGGGTAAGACTTTCAAAAATACTTTTTTTAATTTTTTTTAATTTTCAAGCTCCACCCTACTCTATCATCAGTCGTTGTGTGAAAGCTATATATTATTAGTTAGTATCTTCCTATTGGGTATATAACATAGTTCATTTTCACGTGTTTTCAAACTTGTGTTAATCATGTCACACACTCCAAGTGCCAGTGAATTGTCAGATTTTTTCAGAGGTCGAATTATTGGACAATGAGACAGGAAGATCACAAAGAAACGTTGCGGCTGTTTTGCACATGCCTCTGTCGACAGTGAACAATATTGTGAGTCAATTTCATAATTCAGGAAAATCTAGTGTCAATCTTCGTTGTGGACAACCAAAACCATCCAAGCGTATTCTTCGGTCTGTGAAACGAGGTGTTGAGTCTGATCATCGTACAACAGCTACTCAAATACCAAAAGAAGCTGCTGTATGTGTCTACTGCACGGCGTTATTTGAAAAGGTTAGGATAGAATGGTGGATCTGAAAGACGAAATTTACTTCTGAAACCCTAGAATATGAGAAAAAGCCTCATTCTGAGAACGTGTTATCTTTAGTGATGAGAGTTTCTTTGGGCGTGTTTGGATGTGGCGTTCACCAAATCAAAAATATGATTATGAGGAAGCTGGAAGATTCTAAAGATTTTTAATTAGAAATTTTTGGAATTTTAAAATTTTAAAAATATTTCTTATTGAAAAAATATTTTAAAAGGAAGAGGGAAATTTGTTTAAATAACAAAAAATTAGAAGATAGATAATTTTTAGGGCATAATTTCTTAAATAAAGTTTATGGAATTTTTTAGTGATTTACAAAATGATGTTAATGTTTTAACAGATGAAAATCCTAATATGGTGACAGCGGTAAACACCGACGCAATCACCGAAAGATTGCTGTCAAAGGTGTTTTGTCAAGGTGATGACTTGGAGAAATTAATTAAAAGATGTCAGATTTATTTCTATGCTAAAGGCATCACTAATCAAAGAGAACAGGAAAGATTAACAGCATGTATGATAAACGAGGATCTATTGGAAACCTATGCAAAAACACTTAAAAATGCAAGATTGGCTATGGAAACTCAGAAAATGAACATATTAACTTTTAATCATTATTATAACGACTGTGTTGCTCTCGAAAGCAAATCAGATGGAAATGAGATTCCAAAGACAACAAACATACTCGCAATAAAAAATTATGTAATCAGGTTTTTTTGTCCGAAATTCTATGCGTTTTGTAACGAACAACTTAGGTTATGTGTAATTGTTACCTGAATAATTAAAGACTGGATGAAATTTATAAATAATGTCAGTTTGCATATTCTTTAAAAATTTTTTATTTTCAAAATTTGTGACCGCAATTGAATTAGCAATTGTCCGAGAGCATGGGCGTCCGTAAGGGGGGGGGGGGGCAAGGTGGGGCACTTTAATTGAAATCATTAATATTCTATTATTAATCTGATTATATATAGTAACAATTTTTTTTCGTAAATGATAAATATTTTTACCACCCCCCTGAAAAATTCCTGTGGACGCTGGATTCCGAGATTCACATTTGTTTAGGTAGATGAATAGTTGTTGAGTTATAATAGTTTCTATCTGAAAATTTCTAGGTGGGAGACATATCCTAGTGATGACTTGTTTTCGTAATAAGTATAAGTACATAATAAATAGATTGAAATTTATAAAGATTTTAATAGGCCCTTCAATAAACTTAATGGAACAAAATGAACACAAAATCTCACTTAAAAATTGGTAGCTTCAACAATATAATTTTACATGAAGACCGGCGTTTTCTAATTTTTATATTGCATATTTTTTTTGATTAATTTTGTGTATTCAATTATTTTTTGAACTCTGTTTTTTTAAATTTTTTTCCAAATCCTTCAATATTTTAATTTTATGAAAATGCATTAATTAAGACTTTTGATTGAAGATTTAATTCTACAAAGAATACATTTTCTGAAACTCTAATTTTAAAATGTAAATGAAAATTTTTCCATTGGCATTTCAATATTCCCTTTGACATTTCCTGTAATTTATAGATATGTTTCAAGAAACGAAAAGTAATTTCTTAATGTTGTATAAAATTCAAATCCACTTTTATGCAATTTATAGCTATATGCAGAAATTGAAAGAAATTAATTTTAAAATGGCCTTTGATGAGTGGCCATAACACTGAAATTGCTACATTGGATAAAATTTATTAATATAATAATAATCATAATCACTTGAAAAAGGCAGTGCCGAAAATTTGTGAATATTAAAAAACATCGATATATTTACTGATTCGCCAAGCTTTTTAATAAATACAATTTCAATGAAAAAGAAATCAGAGGTTCTTATTATATATAAATTAATTATAAATTTGGTAATTAAAGATTTCTATGTTTATTATTTAGGATATGAAGGAGAGAAATTGGATAAAATTCTAGCTAAGATAATACTTGGTACTGTAGTTATGCTGGATAGATGGCAGATCACTTGTTCAGAACCAGCGCCAAGACCAAGAAGAGAATCCAAGACATCCAATGGTTGTGGGAGAACTGGATGCACAGGATATTGTTCTCGAAACCGGGGGTTTAATCAAGATTCAAGCAGTCAAAATGATTCCGGAATTAAAGAAGATAGTCAAGTTGGTTAATAAACATTATTCTGTAAATAAATCAAAGTTATATTTAAAAGTTTTTAATCATGTTATCAAAGCTTATTTTACCTACCGCTTCGAAGGTTCCGCTGGTTTTAAAATTTTTTTGAAACGCCGCTATTGAGAATTGACATTTTTAGTAAATAATATTGTTATTAATATAATTAGTGTCATAAATATTATAATTAAAATTATTATTATTATTATTATTATTATTATTATTATTATTATTCTGTGACCAAGCTATTTTGCAAGCGATGTGATTTCCAGTGTACCGGGGAAAGTATGCAATAGAGTTGAATCAACAATATTGTATACTTACCTGGCGCGAAGAGAAATCTTCGTGTCTCCTGCATAGTACTGATGAGAGCCAAAAGCTCGAAACTAGTCTATTATTGGGATTTGCACTGGGTATCACAAAGCTTGTACTGTTTATTTTATTATTATTATTATTATTATTATTATTATTATTATTATTATTATTATTATTATTATTATTATTATTATTATTATTATTACTATTATTATTATATTGTATTTTAATTTTGTAAAATTGTTTTAATCACCTTGATAAAAGTCAAAATTAAAAGAATAAATTCCTATAAATAATTTAATGAAAAAGCAGCAAAAGTCAACAAACGTGGAAGAAAAATCATTTAATTCTAATTAGTTATTTCGTTCTGCAAATTCTTTATGTAAAATCTTGGTATTTAACTTAGAATAGGAAACACAATTTGACACTTAAGTCAACGAAAATTGAAGCGTAAAGAAAATTTAGGAAAATTGTTTGAGAGAAAGCTCGTTTAAAAGGTAATTATTAAGTTTACAAATTATTGTTTGAGTAAAGAATGCTGTTTATCTTTACCTGTCACTGCTTGATCAGTACAATTTGAAGCCGATATTATCCTCCTTGGAAAAATATCTCTTTGTGATTTATCAAATTATTCACAAGACAATTCAATTTCAGTGTTAATTTATCTTTATTTATTACCTTTATCTTATTACTTTATTTCAAATTTGGCATTATGCAATTAGTTTGTCAATATCATTAAGTGCCATTAAATTTCAACCTTAAAGGAAACACAGGTTGAATCACAGAGAGAATTTCAAAAGAAAACCAAATTTAAAGAAGAAAAATCAGCCAGAATTTATAAAGAAAAGAAGGAAGCGGAATTAAAATGAAACTCAAAGTAAATTACGAAGTTATTGCAGAAAAGACAAATTAAAGCTATCGAGTAAATTCAAGTTAAAGCTAATAAAGCATCTAGATCGAATCTATGGTCTATTGAAACCAGAAAGAGTAGTCAAGTGGTTGTGAATTTCATATTGTATTGTAAAAAGTCCTATTTCTCCTGAATGGTTACAATAAGCACTCAAGTCATCGTTCTAATATTGAATTATTGGTGTCACTATAAATTTATAGTCATAGAGTTTGCTATTGTTGTTAAAACAAGGTACGCTTTGGAGTCAGATCAATAATTGGTGATATTTACTTTTACCAACAACCCAAACAAAATATTTAGTTCATATTAAATTCTCTACATAATTACTTGTTGGTATTTTAGTTTTGACTTAAATAGGATGTTAAAATTAATTATTAATACGTATATTTAATTGCACGTAATTTATTTTTCGAATAAACGACAAACAGCAAAAAAAAATTATGCGAGAATCTTTGACCTTTTACTCATTGGGCTTTTTCATTTTCTTTTATTTTCAATTCTTTAAACACAATATTGATCTGTAATCTAAAAAGAAATTAATATAGAAGAAATTAAACATATTTTGACTGTGATTTTATTTTGAAAACATAACAGTCATTATATTTTTGAAAGTCATATTTTCAGTAAAAATTGAATAATAATTTTATTTATATTTGAAAAAGTTGTTTATAAAATATTTAATTTAGATAGATTGTTGCGAAGATGGCGATTTAGACTCCGATGTTTTAAGTGAAGATTCAATTTATAGTGATGAAATGCCATGTAATATCATCAATAATTATTTCAGTATTGGGGTAGATGCAAGTATTGCTCACAAATTTCATGTTTTACGTGAAAAACACCCAGAAAAATTTAACAGTCGAATGAGAAATCGCTTTTTTTATATGGAGGTAGTTTTAGTTTTGAATTATATTTATTAATAATGTCTAGGTCGGAACTTCCGAGGTATTAACTGCAACTTGCAAGCATCTTCACGAATATATTGATATTATTTGTGATGGAGTTGTTTTAGATTTGAGAAAAGGTGCTTATTTGGAAGGAATAGCAATTTTAAACATACCATCAGTATATGGAGGTAAAAATTTATGGGGTCCAGTAATTTCTCCCTCAAAAATTAAGAAAAATCAAATAAACAAACCCAAAAAGAAAAAGTTTGATTCGGGAAGATTTGAATCCAGAGAAATTTCTAGGGAATCGACATTTGAAAATCTTGCTACTGCTGTTCAAGGTTAATTTAATTAATTTAATATTCATTTAACAATTATAAATTTCATCCTAATTCTATTGATTTTTTATTTCTCCTTAAATTCATGTAACCATCTCTGGTCTTCTAACTTTTTCTTTTCTGGTACTTCAACTTAGTTTTGTTTTTTCAGTTCTTTAGTATCTGATTTTCTCTTCCGCTTAATTGGATTTAAATTATTATTGACAACCTAGTTATTATAGTTCAGCAAGTAAATGACACGATAAACCCTTGTTGTAGAATATTTATTAAGTGAAATTTGTTTGATAATTTTTAGACTGTGTGCACCGACTGTTGATTGTATCTATTAAATTAACAACTAAAAATTCAATATTAAAAATTTATTATTATTCACAATATTCAAACACGCGTATTGTTTTACACCAGGAATATCTTGAGCAAAAAGACATTTCATTCTACAATCATTCTATTAATTTAAATTATATAATTATATTTACATTTAAATTGTTAATATATTATTTACATACCATACTTATTAAATTCCAAATTAATTAATACACAATATTTAAATTAGTTAATTAATTAAGTTAAATAACATACATTATTTCAAGGGTGTTCAACCATTTGACCATAAGGAGCTACTTTTCTATTTTAAATTTGCTTTGGATCGTCTTCTAATAAGATTCTTGTGGACAATTTAATTGGTATTTTATATCATTCTTCAAAGTTTGAATGTACACTTTAAAGTCGAAATGTCGTTCTATGACTATTAGAAAATGATCCAATATTATTTCTATTTTTACAATTTGGGGAACAAAAACAAAAAAATAAAAATCATACAACTTTTTATTGTTTTACAATAATACAAAAATCTAAATTAATGAGATATTTGACATCGTTTTTGCCAATCTCCAAAAAATTTGGCTGATAAGCAAATCGTATGCAATCATCGAAATGATTATTTGTCAAACATTGAACGATATTTAGATTTTATATAATTCATGTGCGGCAATGAAGATTCACACAAATATGTACTTCCATAGCACGATGAAACACACACACATAGACTAAAGGTTTGAAAACTTTAAAAAAATTTAACTAATTATATATTAATTAAACTAAATATAATATAATGCGAAGGCACTATAAATATCTTCGATCATATTTTCATTGATCTCCAGTGGGGAAATATGAAGGTGCAAATTGTGTTAAAATTTTATAAATCAGTAAATCTGTTCCCGAATTCTTCCGGTATTTTCTCCAATACGACAACATATTCCTCGTAATCATATTTATCCACATTTTGACCAATCTCATCTTTCAAATGGCTGAAATGAGAGAAATCCTTTTTCTTCAACTTTGAAATCAATAGCCTCAATTTCATTTTGAAAGAATTAACTGGTGAAATCATATCTATGATGGTTTTGGATTTCCTTAAAATTCTAAATTAATCTCATTAAACTTAAATGTTATATCTCTTAAAAATGCCAGTTTTAATAGTCATTCCTTGTTTTGGAGATAGTTTGACCTGTCATCTTCCTCTCGAGTAGAAATTGTTTTATTTCGGGTAATACCTTCCGAAATCGAGTCAGAACAAATCCTTTAGTAACCCATCTTATACATCAGCAAATCATTGTGACGTTTTCTATTTTCTCTAAAAGTAACCTAAATTTTCTTCTCTACAACGGTTTGCCTCTGATGGAATTAATTATTTTTAAGGCGGTTTCCATCACTTTATTCATGTTTATGAATTTTTCGCATAATACCTGTTGATGAATAATGCAGTGATATGAAAGAAACTTCGGAAAATTTTCATCTTTCCTGCAAATTGAAATATATATATATATATATATATATATATATATATATATATATATATATATATATATATATATATATATATATATATATATATATATATATATATATATATATATATATATATGTGTGTGTGTGTGTGTGTGTGTGTTTGTTTGTTTGTTTGTTTGTTTGTTTGTTTGTTTGTATATATATATATATATATATATATATATATATATATATATATATATATATATATATATATATATATATATATATATATATATATATATATATATATATATAATAATATCACTACTCAATTTTTGTGTTGTGGCGCTATATATATTACTCTTAGCATGTTCCTTTATTTTGGAATTATCTTTACTTGTTCTTCCTTCGTACTGCAATCGGGAAAAGTCAAACGTGCAAATATACTTTATTGCGCCGTGTCACAGACATCAAGTCGAATTGATGTGAATTGAAGTGAAAAGTGAGTGCAAGCTTCTAAATCATTTTTAGTTGTATTCGCATTTCGTTTGCTATAAGCTTGAATCGTCTCGCCACAAAGCTTCTTGATAATTGCATGCTCTGAATTGTATTCATAATTTCATATTTATTCTTGAAATTCTCAAATATTGAATCAGCAGCTGCTATGAACCCTTCTTTAAAGATTCGCATTTCGTTTGCTATAAGCTTGAATCGTCTCGCCACAAAGCTTCTTGATAATTGCATGCTCTGAATTGTATTCATAATTTCATATTTATTCTTGAAATTCTCAAATATTGAATCAGCAGCTGCTATGAACCCTTCTTTAAAGATTTCATCGGCAGTAAAGAGGTCATCGTGGCAAATATGGAATTGTCGCAAACTTTTTTAAAAAATGATTTCTGCGAGCGTGTACTGTACACTTCAACTTTTGTACCTGTTCCATCCGTATTTTTGAATTTCGAGGATATTCACGATTGTAATATTTATGCACAGAACTGTAATGTCGATTTAGATTTCCTCTTTTTGGGAGAGAAATGATCACATTGCATAGCAAGACCAAGCACTTGTCGTTATTAATTGTGCAAAAAAATTTATCTTCCAAATCATTATTAAAATGATACAATTTTGATTTCTTCGCAGCACCCATTTTTAATGATGTCAAAATTATTTTTAAACAATGGTGGATTGATTTGGTTTTTGATGAAACGAAAAATTAAACTTTGTTCACTCGCAACAAATTTACAATCAAATTTACAATTCTAAAGTGTGTAAAGAGCAAAATCGTGAAACGAAATGATTCTCTTTTCTCAGAATATAAAGAAAAAAAGATTTACCGGTGCGATGGACAAAATTGGGTTCGTTCTGTGCATGACGTCACTGAGCGCATGGCGCTGTCTAGCGGATGAACACGAGTATAAACACTAGACTGGTGTCTTGTGTCAGTTAATCACGTGCACGATATGTAGTGCGTCCGTGACGTCATGTGAAAGAGAGATACAACGTATAAAATGCGTACCGGCATATCTTATATTCATATACTGTTCTTTTTCTGAAATCTATCATTATTTAAAACATTTGAACACGTATTATAGATTAACAATTTTAACACAATAGAGATCAAAATTCTTGGAAATAAGGCAAAATTCTTAAAAACAAGGCGTGCGTGTGTCATATTCCCATTAGTACCCAACGTTACCTATATTTGCTTTGATATTGTAATATTTTTGCGGTGCTATTACGATAAAGCTACCGTTTATTATTCAAAGAAGTGTATTTTCGAGATGTTCATAAAATCAGCGAAATATTCTGAGAACCGTACTAAAACAATACAGAGAGCGCGGCGGTCTCATTTATTTCCACCATTCGTTAATCACATACAATTGCAAATAATCACGAATCATGTCGAGCCAACTGGTTCGACTTTCGGGGTCCATTTTATTATTGGATTTTAAGAAATCTAAAAAACTTTTTTCATGAGTTTCGGGATCGGCAAAATTTTGGCTCGCAATCGACTGGTTGGACACCCATGCCTTATTTAATCTGTTCTTGACAATTATAAAATATTTATTACAGTTTATAATTATTGCTTCGGTTCATATGGTTTATCCTCATTTCTTTCAGCATTCTGATAAATTTTTGTTTTCTATTTAACTAGAATTTTCGGCTCAGCTTTTATTTTTTACTATTTAAAATTTTAATCATAAATTGTAACAGATAAAGTTTAATAAAGCAAAATCTTTCTTGTTTAACATTGTGCAAAAACAATAACTTTTATTAAAAATTTATTATTATTAAATTATTCTTGTGAATCACAAAGGAGGAAACTTCACAACTCTCTTTTTGAATTTACGTAAAAATGAATATTGAATTAAAATTTAATATCACAAACATCAACAAAATTAAATATTTAAAATAATTTGAATATCACTACTCAATTTTTGTGTTGTGGCGCTATAAAATGGGAAATATTCAGCTAAATAATCTGCAAATCGTCTGGTTTGGCTGACATTAAATCCAAATATATCATAAACAGGAATAAGTCCATTTTTGTTTCTACTCCCAATGTGACATAATTTTAAAATAGATACTGTATTTATTTCTGCTCCTTTGAGGGTATTGATACTTGCATCATTCAAAGAATCCACGTTTGGCGTAAATAAATGACATATTTTCCTGACCGGTGTAGATATAAGTAAATCAACTTTTTTCTTTCATCGTTCCTGAAACGATCCACATTAAATACAAGCCAGGAAATCGGTCTATTGTTTCATCGATGCTGGAAAATATATTTTTGCATCCCTGCAATTTTTTCATTAAGCATATGATTGTGAAAATCGCTAGAAAATTGCTCAATTTATAAACGATTTCTTCAGGACAGTAATGAATTAAATACCAGATAATTGAGGCATAAAATAAACAAACTGGATTCTGTAGAATCAATACCAACCAATCACCGTACAAGAAATTAATAATAAATCCAGCAAAAGATGAAATCATAGTCGACGCATAATTCGCAGTGGGTGCAATTTAATGAAAGATAGATTATTTTCCTGAAAGTATCATTCGTCAGCAAAGATGCGAGAATAAAATTGTTAATATTGAAATATGGATGTATATTTAGAGAATATAAATAATAAATCATAAATTTCATATTTTCAAACATTTTTGAAAGTAACCGCAAACGAAAAGTTCTTTATTTAAATTTTAAAAACAATACAAAAAAACAAATAATATTGAAACAAACCCTTAAATAAAGTTTATTTAATTTTTAATTAATGGAGAAACTATGTTTGGTGCAGAACCACTCATGGAAGACCACCACAGTTCGTAAAATTGTTCTTGCGTAATTAATTGTATGATGTCATCAAGTATGATGTTATATTTGACATCTTAGATACCCCTCAAAATCGCAGGCCCATGTCAACTTAATCCATTCAGTCTTTGCTTTATAATAAACATTAATTCAATATTAATAATTATAGATATGGGAGATAACTTACTTGAAGTAGTTGGGTTGGAAAATGCTATGCATGCTGGACTTGTCGCAGGAGGTTTTCGAAGTTCTGGTAAAAGACTAGCTCAGTGTAGAGAAGTTGTTATACGTACTCAAAGATGCTTTCCAATGCAGATTGATGGAGAACCATGGATTCAAGCGGCTTGCACTGTTTGCTATTCTTTTTCCTTATGAAATCGATTACTATTTCATTTAGATATCCATAACATATAAGAACCAAGTCCCGATGATTATGGCTCCGCCTCTAAAAAAGTTTGGTTTGAGAAACATGTTTTCCCGTTAACAAAATTATGATCTCTGAGTATTTTATATCATATAGAATCATAATTTTGACTATATTAAATTTTTATTATCAAGATGAATACTTTTTGATGCAGTTATATTTTAAAAATCCATATTATAACTTTAATTTCATTTTTTTTGAATAAATAATAATGTATTTGTTTTAAATATTCAATTGATAAAATAAATGTGCTTTTTGTTTTTCAGACATTTCAAATAGGAAAATATTCTATTGAAACAATTATAAATAACAACTCTGAATCCTTTATAAACCAAATTAAAAATAGTTAAATATTACTAATTAATTAATTAATTACGCTAATTAATAAATAATTAGCGTATTAATTACTGAATACCAAATAGTTTCTTTGTTTAAAATTAATTAAAAATAATTTTCAAATTATCGTTTAATGTTTTTAATTTAGCTTTCCTCAAAATTAATTTAGTAGAAATTAGGTGGCCAGTTCCGTATTGCCGCCCCCAGGTCAAAATTAATGATTTTATATTAAAAAATCTTTTTAAATAAGTTAAATTTAATTTTAATCTAATTTATAAACATTATTGATACATTCGATGAATGAATAAAAAAATCCCTATTATTATTTTATACTTAGCGATGCCAAACAAATTCACAAATATACATTTCTAAGCTATCCTTCTGGATGCCTGATGTTGATAATGTTTTCAGGCTTCTCCACAAAGATACGATGATCTGAGTATTGGCTTCAGTGTCTGAATTGATCAATTCCACCGAACGATTGACCATAAAATGCTCAAAACCATGATCCGTTAACTGGTAATATGGTCTCAGGAATCAGAGTAAATGGTCGTACCAACTTCTATACGGCGCTGTATGATTGGTAGAAATGTACCTGCGTTTGTTTCCATCACATATTTCAATATAATATTCACCACCTCGTTTCTTCTGATCATCAACGCAGATTTCCACCATCCCAAAGATCAATGTCTTTTCTAACTTTCGTCCACGATTGATTATATTTTCTTTTGCTAATTTTTGGTTCGTCCACCTCCATCGCCACGCCAAATCTAACAATTTTCCTTGATGACTGGTTTGTTTGACACCAGTTCATTGTGACTTTATTGCAATAGCTTAGCCAGTCGGCCACTGTTTCCTTCGATGTAACCACGTCCGTTGAAGTGGATTAGAACCACGTTTATGACAACTAGATTCCAAAGAACCACGACCTTCTCTAATGTGTAATCACATTTCATCGCCTCATTTTACACGATTACGAGTCTTTTTAATTAATCCTTAATCCACCATTAAAAATGCTTGATTAAATATTAGAATAAATTATTTATTGAAAAAATAAGCGGGGGGGGGCAATACGGCGAACTTAGTTTTTGAGCATAATTGTGAGAGGTTGCCTGAATAAATATTTTGTTTTCGGGTGGTGCCTCTTAGAAATGCCGTTTGCTTAATTCGATTATATTGAAGAAAGGAAACTTAGAAAAAGAGTAACACTGGTAGTTAGTTACCAGTCGGCCGAAAAAAGAAAATTAGAAATATTAAAAAGCGAATTAGAATCGACAAAGTATTTAGAATTAGAGTTAGTCATATGAAAACAAGTATTTAAAGAGAAACTAAAGGCGATCTCCTTTTATGTTACCTACCTTACGATTTCATTGACAAGTACAGATCATTATTGACCAATATTGTTTCAAAATTGTTATTGAAATTCATTAAAGTTATTGTATTGGGTCATATTTAATTATTTGAAACAAAGAGCACGATTGGTCAGAGTCATTACTGATTTTATAATTATAACCCAACAAAGAAAATGACATTACCAAATTAAAGAGTGCGGACATAAAACGTTAATCATGTTTTAGAGCATTAATAAGTTTGCTATTCTTTAAAAAATAAAAATTGAAAAATTTTGTTGATACGCGAATTGGAGAGTTTTGTTTGACATGCTTACCATAAAAATATATATTTCTATTTTAGCCGCATAAATTTAATGAATTCAGTATAAAATCAGGTTTCTGTACAAAAAAACAATAACGACTATCTTAGTAAATTGGAAAGTAGACTGTTGTGCATTTTAAATCTACGGTTGATCTTTTAACATTAAAGTGCTATTGTGAGTTTAAATAATTTTGAAAATGTAAACTCGCCCATCAGAAAATTCCCAATTTTTACTCTCTATATGAATTTTGCTGATGTATGTTTGTATGTGCCACGCAAATTTTGTGAGGCCAAATTAACCTAGTTTCTGTGATTGGATTGAGCTGAAATTTGACAAGTAGAGTCAATGTCGAGAACACTACATGCTATCAAAATTTCAGATTGATCGGATCACAGAAAGTGGGTTAATTTAAAAAATATTAATATTTCAAATCTAGTTATTTCCTTATTTCATTATAAATCCTTATCTATTCATTAACTTCGGATTAAAGAAATAGCGAAATTATATCTAAAATATGTTGAAATTAAGAGAGTGAAATATAGAGTTTCAAAAGCCATGTTTTTATGGTTGATTTTTTTAAACTTATATTAATCGACAAAATGTATGTTGATTAAAATTAAAAAACCATCCCCTTACAAACTTTCCCAACAAGTTATTGGTCAGAACTATTTATTTATTTAATCAAATTTGTACAAAAATTAGAGATTTAATTATTAGAAAAAATTTTAAAAAAATTCATTTAAATAAAAAATTGTAAGGGAAATATTTGAAATTCAAACAAATCTTAAATTTTCATTACGACCATAAATCAATTTTGTCTCATTTCTAACCCAAATTTTCCGTACTTAAAATGGCAGTGCAGAAAAAAATTTGTGTTACATGTGAAAAAAAACTGATTTATAACCTCAATGAAAGTAAATGAAATAAAATAAAAACAGATCAAAGGTTAAAATTAAATTAAATTTTAAATTAATAAATACATGAAATATAACTAATAATTTTAATAATATATATAAAAGATAACAATAATTTTAGGATTCTACAATTAACATAAATATTAATTACAAACATTAATCGAGCAAAAATGTAAAAAAAGAAAGAAAGAAAACATAGATTAAAAGTCATTCAGTAATTTAATCGCATTTAAATTCGTGATTTGTGTTGGTCTCGAGTTTATTGTACGGATTTAATTTGGGACCAAAGTTTTGAGAAGAATTACCAATCGAAAAGGTTCCGTATTGGTCAAAAAGCTCTTGGTAATTTGACTTTTCTTCACATAGTAAATTCGGTTCCATGAAATCGTTTGTCGTAACCAAAGATCGGACGTTAGTGGGACCGATCTGATTAAAAAAATTGGTTTTCATGAAGTCGCTTTGTAATCTTGGAAGGACCAAGGATCTTTCAAAATTAAAAAATTGCCGAATTAGAAGATTCGTGGCTAGCCATAAATTCCCATGACTTATTTCGAGAACAAACTGTAATATTTGATTGGAAATATGTGGAAAAGATTTTTTCAAGTATAAAATTGGATCGTAAGTACTGATCATAGGACTTGAATGCAATAAGTTCGAAACACTGAATTTCTTTTCGGAAGTCATATGGGATGACACGTTTAGTAATTTTTTCGTAATTGGGAAGTTGATTGAATTCCAAATACATTGAGATTTGGCAACGATCTCAGATTCAGATATTTGGGAATGAAGAGTAGAACTGTCTAATAAAAATAAATAATATTTTCGGAAAACAGGAATTTTTCTATTTCAAAAAATGTAATTATTAAGAATGAAAATTTAAGTGAAAATCAATTTACTAATAATAATAATAAAAAAATAATAATAATAATAATAATTATAATAATAATAATAATAATAATAATAATAATAATAATTATTATTATTATTATTATTATTATAAAAATAATAATAAATTCAAAAATGGAGTTCAATGAAAAGTAATAAAACCAACTTTTGCAAGAAAATCCGCGTCAAATGAAAAAGGAACAGACAGAGAAAGTGGATTACTCCCACTCTGCTATAGAGAAGCATCTTCACTTAATGGAAAGGTTCAGAAGTGTGGTGCATGGGTGCCGCATACTTTAAATGACAACAACAAAAATCAACTAGCTACAATCGGCACTGATTGACTAGCTCGTCACCACTCAACTCATGTACACAAGTCACGATTTCTTTACCGAATCGTTAATGGCGAAGAAATATGGTGCCAGTTGTTAAGAAGTTGCACAAATAATGGCTTATTCCTGGTAAACAAGCGACATCATGCGTGAAACAATATCTTAATCCGTGTAAAACGATGTTGTATGTACGGTTATGACTGGGAATGTATAATCCATTGCAAATTGCTTGGACGGAACCGAATGGTCAATGTGAAACTCTTTGTTCAACCTATGGAACGATGTCTTAATCCATATGGAGTGCTTTTGCTGCACCACAAAGTCCACTCTCATATCGCCAATATGGCCAAGGAAGCCATTGAAACGCATGGCTCAGAAGTGCTGCTACACTCGCCGTACTTTCCCGATTTGGCATCAATGGATTTTCACCTCTTTCGATCTCTTTCAAATGCTATGCTCGGAGTTTCGTTCAATATTGAGACATAATTGACAATTTGGTTGGATGAATTTTTCGAGTCGAGACCGGGTGATTTCTACCGTCGAAGTATGCAAAATTTTGCTGAACATTGGAAAGAAGTTGTAAAAAATAAGAAAGAATACATTATTGATTAATTAGTTTTTAATTTTTATTGAAAATTAAACTTTTAAAAAATTTTTTAAATCGACAGGAAGTTAGTTGCCAATCTAAAAAATACAAATCTATTACTGTATATACTCGCGTATAAGTCGAGTAAATTTTAAGAGGTTTTTAAGTCCTAAATTGGAAATCCGCGTATAAGTCGAAGTAACAAAAATAAAAAAAGGTTTAATAATTTCATTAAAAATTAATTTGTACGTTTTTTGACCCGCGGATAAGTCGAAGTGGCTATTTTGACTTGAAAATTTGACGTAAATTTCTCGATTTATACGCGAGTATATACGGTACTCATTTTAATTAACGTTATATGAATTTTTTCAAACACTTCAAATTTTAATGAATTAAAAAATATTAATTATTTAAATATATTAAATTTTCTGTTTGTTTTAATTAAAAATAAAAAATTTTATAATTAATTAAAACACATAAATTTTCAATTATTTTTAAACATTTATAGTGTTTACAATAATTTTCTTTAATTATGATTTAAATATATTTTTCCCAATCCCAAATCTTTTTTCAATAAAAAGTTAAAATTCATGTAGTATTAACGTGCTTGGTTTACCGATGTAACTGGTATTAGAAAATCTGGACGAATTTAAGAAAGACTTAATCGTAGTCAGTCAAAACTTTGCTAGAATGTATATTTTTCCTTATTTAACTTTTTATTTTCAGTCGTTTTGTGAGACAACCTTTTAAATGTGGAAGTTAATGAATTTGAGATCAAACATCAGTCGAGTCAACATCAATGTACATAGCAATTGACCCGTAGTGTAATCGTTTAGCAGGTTTGTGTCAGTTGAAAAATATCATTATACTCTTTTTCGACATCTAAATATTTACTCTTACCATGGAGCACTTAAGCTTTACATATCTTCTTGTTGGACACCCACATTGCTGAAAATCTTCTCATTTACTTTACAAAAGCAACGAGTTACCAATTTAATTTGTTTGCTCTTGATTTTTAATTTCAATTAAATTCATTAATCACCTCGGCTTCTGTTTAATTAAAGTAAAATGAAACTTGCTGCATTCTGTCAACAACTCAACATTTTCTAATTTCACTTGAATGATATTTATTCATTTTTGTTTTAATACTCATTTAAAAAAAATGCGTAATTATGTTTAACATTAACTTATTACTGATAATTTATATAATAGTTAACAAATTTAATATTTGCCTTACAAATACAAAATTAAATATCAATCTTTGAAATGGTTTTTCATCATTTTGTAAAGTTTACTAAATTACTTCGTGACATTTTATCAATATTTACTATTAGTTATCAAATGTCAGTGTAATATTTGTCAGTAGTTAGCATAAGTAATATGTAAATCACCAATCAGTAACAGCCAGTATTCGGTAGCGGGCAACTGTACCAATCTAGGTGAATTTATCAAAAAATAAATAAAATACAAATTTCTATTAAATCTAGTTCAATAATTTTCAGCAGCTATGCGTATAAATGTGCGGGATATTTGATTGTTGCATAAGAGGTTATGAGAATGTAAAAGGGACTACCAAATATTAAGATACTAAGTTTGTTAATTTCTTGTATTTCTAAATCCAACCCTTGACATGATACCTTTAAACACCATAAAATAGGGTTTTTTCATATTTAAATGATTAAATATTTTTATTCTTCAATCTTTCTGTAACCTCTTTAAAATAAAATCATCGATGCAGGAGACTTTGTGTAGACTTTAATTAAGCGATTTGTTTTATTTAATGACCAACTATTTAAGACCAAAAATAGGTTCTTCCTCACTGGGGACCTTAATTTATATTTTCTTCATCCTCTTACTCATATATTTTACCAAGCCAATAAGTAAAAGAATAAATGATTTTATCAAAAAAAAGTGTCAAAGATTTCGTTTGATTGTAGTTTAGAAGTTCCTTAGTAATGGATTGAGTTATTTGCACAACTAATGAGATTGCAGACTTTTAAAAAATTTTTAAATTATTATAAAAAATTTTTAATTTCTATAAAGAACTATAAATATATAAATTTATAAATTTATTACTTTTAATCATTTTGATTTAGAGAAGGGGTCCGAATTTGATACCTTAGGTCAGTGTTTCCCAAACTTTTGGTACTTGCGTACCACCTTGATCATTTTCATTATATAATGTACCCCTTTGCTTTGAAATTTTATATAATGATTAAATTTTTTTATAATATCTTTTTTAAAATATACGACCTTTAAATTAAAAATAAAATACTTTTATAACTGAAATATTGTAAAATAAAAAATACTTTACTTAATTTATTGTAATTAATGAGAAGGATGAAATTGCTTATGCTGAGATAATAATAATAATAAATCTAAAAACAATTTTTTTCTGGTTAATATCTAAAATTAAAGTTGAAAAGAAATTATTATGAAACAGTTGGTTTAAATTTAAATAAAGATTAAATTTATAAAATAATTCTAAAACTAAATTTAAAACGAAGCGATTTACATTTTAATTACATTTATATAATAGATTTATTTTATGCTTTGATTTTTAAACTTAGTTTATTTTTAAAAATATATTATTGATTCGAAAATATAAACAATAAATAAAAAACAAGATTATATTTATATTTTTCTGTATTAATAAAATTTTAATAAGATAGTTTAATCTAATTAAATTTTTTTTATTTATCTTTTAATATTTAGATAATAGAAAATTGAAAAGGCCTGCGTACCCCCAAAAAATCCATCACGTACCCCGGTTTTGGAAACACTGCCTTAGGTGCACTTTGTGCTCGCAGCATTATTTTTTAATGTTTAAATTGAAAAGGTTGAAATTTTAGATATTCATAGATTTTAAGGTTAATTTTTCTTTATGTATTTTATTCTTATATTATAATTGAGCTGTCTTCAAGGATGAAAAATGATTGTCAAAATATAATTTCTAAGATGATTATAAAAAAATTTCTAAACGATTTCCTACAAAACCTTTTTTAATCCTGTCATCAGAGCAGCATAATATTTTGAACAATCCAGACGAAAACAATTACGGTTAAAAAGATATTTAATAGGAAAACCTTGAGAAATAAGATCATATTTTATGATCTACACTAAAATATGTCATTTATATTTGTGAAAGAAATAAAATTATTTAGAGTTTTAAATATAAATTACCGTATTAGCCCGAATATAACGCGACAATTTTTAATATTTTATTTTTATTAAATTTTGGTTTAAATTAATTAAATTCATTGTCATGAATATAACCTATGTTTTACTTTTAATTACCTAACCAATCGCTTATCTGATTGAATTTCCCTTAATTTTAATTTTTTTATGAGTATTTTTTATGCAAATTCGGGGTCGCGTTATATTCGGGTTAATACGGTAGTTGTTACAAATAATCTAGATAAAATGAAATATGTTCAAACTTATCATGCCGTATCCCAGAGAAATGAAATATTAATTTTTAAATTTTCATAAATGAAGTTAAACTTTAATTGATTCAAAATTAATTTTATACATCAAATTTTTATTTTTGAAGTGAGAGACATCAAGGGCTTGAGCCTCCTTTCTAAGACCATAAAAAAATCATTAAATTTATTGTGACCTCCGCAATGAATGAAACCCGATTAAATGGTTTGGCTTTGTTGAATATTCACCAAGAAGTTAACTTAAATGTAGAGAATATACTAAAATGAATTGTCAAAATATAAACGAAAAATGATTATAAATATTTAATCACAATTTTATTATTTAAAATTAATTAAAACAATTAAAAATTTTCCAAATATTTGTATGAGTTTAACCCCATTATTATCCAAAATGTATAGAAAAGTACTTAATATTTTATTTTAATAATGTATTATATATTAAAAATATATAAAATAAACTCACCCCTTAAAAGTGTTTTCGGAAGTTGAGTCCCCCCAAGCGAAAATCCAGGGTGCGCGCCTGACCCTAACATTCACAAAATTGCCAAACCTTTCAAAGTTCATGTTTCACATTAACATAGTTAAGTGTACTACAATTTAAAGTACCAAAAATTCTTTTATAATAAATGTTTTTAAGAGACTTAATTATTTTTTTCATAATTTTAAATGATGTTTTTTAATTGGTCCCTTTCAATTTCATGGCGAGTATTCTTTGAAAGTTTAAGCTGTGCTCCAAAGTTTTAATTATTCTTCAAGGACGTCCTGCATAAAAAAAAGTTTGAGAAGCACTGTTGTAGTGTTCAATTTCATGCAACGCAAATTTTGATGATTTTACCCTTACCATTAACGATAAAATATCTAGATTTTTGTGCTATCCTCATTGTGGAGTTACAAGTTATTTTATCCAAAACCATTTTTTTTTCCTTTCTATCATTTCATTTTATTGTGTTTTATACAATATTTAGTTTGAAATTTAGGCTTCCGGCTATTGAGCAATCTGATTATTAAATGAATTTAATTATTTTTAGCAAATCAGAATAATTTACAGATATATTACTCTCAATTTATTGAAAAATAATTCTGGAAAGGATTTATGAATAAGTTAGCTACGCTTTAACATAAGATTCCTCAATTGGAAGGGTCTTACAAATTTGTTAAATATTAAATTACATCGTAAAAGTTTTATTAAAAATATTTATGTAACCCCCAAATTGTCCGTTACAAATCACTCGCACTATAAGCCTATAATCGGCTGATAACTTTTTATTTGTAAATATTATACCACATTGTATAACTTACAATGCGTCGACAAGAGTCTTTTCTAAGTTATTATCTCTTTCTTCAATACGAATATTTTTTTCTATCTCTGCATGGGTAAGTAAGAGTAAATGGGATTGGACCCGCTTATTACTGGATTATGATTCGCAGACTATTGTATGTTTCCCATTGAAGGATTCAACTTTTGTTTTGCGCGCAAGCATCTTTCCTTATCCAGCAACGCGTTGGCAAATGATTGGTTTATTAATTAGCGTAATAAATCTTTAACTAAACGGCTTAAGAATTTACCAGATGATAGGACAGCTTTACCCATATATCTAACAAGAAAACACGGATTTATTACAGATTTAAAACTTGTGTAACATATTAAAAATGAATAAGGATATTAGGGCAAAAGATCTCTGCTACATTTCTATTGAAACTACAAAATCAAAAAACGCTTTACAAAAAACGAATTTAGCCCAGGGTTTCACTCATCTTAAATTCGTCGCTGAATAAAATTTCAAAAATACGTTTAATTCTTATATATTGTGACAATAATCGGCTGTTTAGATACTCATTTATTTTATTACTGGGGCAAAAAGGCAGTGCCGGCTTTAGGTATAGGCGACATAGGCGGCTGTCTAGAGCGGCATTATTTTAAGGGGTGGCAAAATTATGAAAAATTTAAATACAAAAATATTTTTTATGTTATGAAAATAATTTGTTGTGTTTCGTGCTACTAATATTACTTTTTATATAGCAAAAAATATATATAGCACTTATTATGTAGCATAAAATTGTCTAAGACCGGCACTGCGATCACCTCTGTGGTAACAGATTACCGAATCTGATTACCCGCCTAGAGTGGCATTATTTCAAAATTGTCTAAAGCCGGAACTACAAAACGGACTTATTAAAAAGGACTAATTAAAAAATTATTTATCTAAAGGAGTTCCTTCATGCTGAGGAATGGATGAATGAATTTTGAAAAACAATCAGTAGAATTCTTTATTATTTTGTTCATCTTTGATCTGTTTTCGTATAACATTTCATTTATTTTAGCAGCTATTGATCAAAAATTTATAATTTCTTAAGTAAAATGTTTTTTTTATTTTTTTAATAAATTACGTCTTGAAAACAAATATCCAGCATTAAATTTTAGTAAATTTTGGTAATATTTAGTAATTATTCCTCCTTTTCTTCCCTCTTCTGGGTATACACATAAAAATAATAAAAAACATTACGTTAATAACTGGAATTATTTTATTAAACTTTAATTAGTTTTTTTGAAATAATTATACCTTTTAATTTTTAATGCTGAAAATTTTCAGTGAATAAAGAAAAATTTCAATATTATTAGATCATTCAATAATTCACAAATAATATTTTTGGTTTAATATCTTTATATTTGTTACGGAAGTGAAATGCAGAAAGTTTTGAAATATATTGTGATGATTATTACAAAGTTATCTGGAAATATTCTTCATACCTTGAACGATTGTAAATATGAGAAATAATAGTTTCAAATGTTTTAATCAACTACTTCTGGTTTTATGGAATATATTAATCTATAATAGAAGTTGATGTGCAAACCAATAGACGAGTCGTAATTTGTCAGAAAATATTTTGTTCCAAATTATGAATTTACAAAATTTGGTTTGTTTTTGAATTTTTTATTAATTTAAACTTTGAATAATTTTTAACTTAAATTTACTTTTTATAATATTTGTCACATAGTTTCATTTTATTTGTGCTTTTTGAGAAAAAATTTTTTTTTCATTTATTATTTTTCTCTTTATTAACGTAATGTTTTTTATTATTTTTATGTGTAAATAAAAATAATAAAATAAAACTGGAATTATTTAATTAATTAAACTTTAATTAGTTTTTTTGAAATAATTGAGAGAAACTTCCCATAGTTGTCCATTTAAGGATTAAAAATTTTTTTAAAAATTAATTAAAAATTAATTTTAAAAAAAATTAACAATTAATTAATATAAGAATAAAATTAATTTAAATACAATTTAAATAAATCTAAACATTATTTGACAACTTGTTTAATTTTATTTACACTTATCCACGAAAAAGCCACTTCAATGATTCTGGGAAAACAATTTAAAACTATCTGTTTTTGAAAGGTAATTACCGATTATTGTTTCTTTCACCACTCAAAAATTTAGGATGAAAATATGAGCACTTGAAAATGCAAGTAGAAATTCAAGAAACATTCAGACTTTTTGATTCGTTTTGTCATTCGAAATAATGAACTACTTTATTTTATTTTTTATAATTAAAAATTCTCCAATTAAAACCGGTTTCACATTTGTTTT